>FNXX01000214.1:0-24325 GCA_900108845.1 Iljinskaea planisiliqua | reverse complement strand
TGAAAACCTGTCTGATGGAACTGTCGGGATGGACGTGACGGGCGAAAAATCAGGTTTTCCCGATGAAAACCTGTCTGATGGACTGTCCGGGATGGACTGGGTGGACGAAAATCAGGTTACGCGATGAAAACCTGTCTGATGGACTGTCGGGATGGACTGACGGGGCGAAAATCAGGTTTTCACTGATGAAAACCTGTCTGATGGACTGTCGGGATGGACTGACGGAGCGAAAATCAGGTTTTTATCGAAAACCTGTTAGATGGACAATCCGGGATGTGACTGGGTGGGGACGAAAATCAGGTTTCTGCGATGAAAACCTGTCTGATGGACTGTCGGAATGGACTGAAGGGGCGAAAATCAGGTTTTCCCAGATGAAAACCTGTTGATGGACTGTTGGGATGGACTGACGGGACGAAAAATCAGGTTTCCGTTGAAACCTGTCTGATGGACCGTCAGGACTGACTGGGTGGACGAAAATCAGGTTTTCGCGATGAAAACCTGTCTGTTGGACTGTCCGGATGGACTGGGTGGACGTAAATCAGGTTTCGCGATGAAAACCTGTCTGATGGACTGTCGGGATGGACTGACGGGGCAAAAATCAGGTTTTCACTGATGAATACCTGTCTGATGGACTGTCGGGATGGACTGACTGGGCGAAAATAAGGTTTTTATCGAAAACCTGTTAGATGGACAATCGGATGGACTGGGTGAGGAAAGTCAGGTTTCCGCGATGAAAACCTGTCTGATGGACTGTCGGGATGGACTGACGGGGCGAAAATCAGGTTTTTCCCCGATGAAAACCTGTCTGATGGACCTGTCGGGATGAACTGACGGGGCGAAAATCAAGTTTTCGCGATGAAAACCAGTCTGATGGACTGTCGGGATGGACTGACGGGGTAAAAATCAGGTTTTCGCGATGAAAACCTGTCTGTTGGACTGTCCGGATGGACTGGGTGGACGAAAATCAGGTTTTCACTATGAAAACCTGTCTAATGGACTGTCGGGATGGACTGACGGAACGAAAATCTGCCTTTTAGGATGAAAACAAGTCTGATGGACTGTCGGGATGGACTGACGGGGCGAAAATCAGGTTTTCGCGATGAAAACCTGTCAGATAGAATGTCGGGATGGACTGACGGGACGAAAATCAGGTTTTCGCAATGAAAACCTGGCTGGTGGATTGTCAGGATGGACTGATGGGGCGAAAATCAGGTTTTCGATGAAAACCTGCCTGATGGATTGTCCGAATGGACTAGGTGGACAAAAATCAGGTTTTCACGATGAAAACCTGTCTGATGGACTGTCGGGATGGACTGACGGGGCGGAATCAGGTTTTCCCCGATGAAAACCTGTCTGATGGACTGTCAGGATGGACTGACGGGGCGAAAATCAAGTTTTCGCGATGAAAACCATTCTGATGGACTGTCGGGATGGACTGACGGGGTGAAAATCAGGTTTTCGCGATGAAAACTGTCACATGGAATGTTGGGATGGACTGACGGGGCGAAAATCAGGTTTTTGAGATGAAAACCTTGCTGTTGGCCTGTCGGGATAGACTGACGTGGCGAAATCAGGTTTTCGCGATGAAAACCTGGCTGATGGACTGTCGGGATGGACTGACGGGGCGAAAATCAGGTTTTCGCGATGAAAACAAGTCTGATGGACTGTCGGGATGGACTGACGGGGCGAAAATCAGGTTTTCAAGATGAAAACCTGTCTGATGGACTGTCGGGCTGGACTGACGGGGCGAAAATCAGGTTTCCGCGATGAAAAGCTTTCTGATGGACTGTCAGGATGGATTGACGGGGTGAAAACCTGTCTGATGGACTGTCCGGATGGTCTGGGTAGACGAATATCAGGTTTTCGCGATGAAAACCTGTCTGATGGACAGTCGGGAAGGACTGACGGGGCGAAATTCAGGTTTTCCCAGATGAAAACCTGTCTGATGGACCGTCGGGATGCACTGGGTGGACGAAAATCAGGTTTTCACGAGGAAAACCTGTCTGATGGAATGTCGGGATGGACTGACGGGGCGAAAATCAGGTTTTCACTGATGAAAACCTGTCTGATGGACTGTCGGGATGGACTGACGGGGCGAAAATCAGGTTTTTATTGAAAACCTGTTAGATGGGCAATCCGGATTGACTGGGTGGACGAAAATCAGGTTTCTGCGATGAAAACCTGTCTGATGGACTGTCGGGATGGACTGAAGGGGCGAAAATCAGGTTTTCCCAGATGAAAACCTGTCTGATGGACTGTTGGGATGGACTGACGGGACGAAAATCAGGTTTTCCCCGTTGAAAACCTGTCTGATGGACCGTCAGGACTGACTGGGTGGACGAAAATCAGGTTTTCGCGATGAAAACCTGTCTGTTGGACTGTCCGGATGGACTGGGTGGACGTAAATCAGGTTTCGCGATGAAAACCTGTCTGATGGACTGTCGGGATGGACTGACGGGGCAAAAATCAGGTTTTCACTGATGAAAACCTGTCTGATGGACTGTCGGGATGGACTGACTGGGCGAAAATCAGGTTTTTATCGAAAACCTGTTAGATGGACAATCCGGATGGACTGGGTGGAGGAAAGTCAGGTTTCCGCGATGAAAACCTGTCTGATGGACTGTCAGGATGGACTGACGGGGTGAAAATCAGGTTTTCGCGATGAAAAACTGTCACATGGAATGTTGGGATGGACTGACGGGGTGAAAATCAGGTTTTTGCGATGAAAACCTTGCGGATGGCCTGTCGGGATGGACTGACGTGGCGAAAATCAGGTTTTCGCGATGAAAACCTGGCTGATGGACTGTCGGGATGGACTGACGGGGCGAAAATCAGGTTTTCGCGATGAAAACAAGTCTGATGGACTGTCGGGATGGACTGACGGGGCGAAAATCAGGTTTTCCCCGATGAAAACCAGTCTGATGGACTGTCCGGATGGACTGGGTGGACGAAAATCAGGTTTTCGCCATGGAAACCTGTCTGATGGACTGTCGGGATGGACTGAGGGGCAAAAATCAGGTTTTTGCGATGAAAACCAGTCTGATGGAATGTCATGATGGACTGACGGGGCGAAAACTAGGTTTTCGCGATGAAAACCTGTCTGATGGAATGTCGGGATGGACTGACGGGGTGAAAATCAGGTTTTCGCGATGAAAAACTGTCACATGGAATGTTGGGATGGACTGACGGGGTGAAAATCAGGTTTTTGCGATGAAAACCTTGCGGATGGCCTGTCGGGATGGACTGACGTGGCGAAAATCAGGTTTTCGCGATGAAAACCTGGCTGATGGACTGTCGGGATGGACTGACTGGGCGAAAATCAGGTTTTCGCGATGAAAACAAGTCTAATGGACTGTCGGGATGGACTGACGGGGCGAAAATCAGGTTTTCAAGATGAAAACCTGTCTGATGGACTGTCGGGATGGACTGACGGGGCGAAAATCAGGTTTCCGCGATGAAAACCTTTCTGATAGACTGTCAGGATGGATTGACGGGGTGAAAACCTGTCTGATGGACTGTCCGGATGGTCTGGGTAGACGAATATCAGGTTTTCGCGATGAAAACCTGTCTGATGGACAGTCAGGATGGACTGACAGGGCGAAAATCAGGTTTTCGCGTTGCAAAACCAGTCTGATGGACGGTCAGGATGGTCAGACGGGGCGAAAATCTTGTTTTCGGGATGAAAACCTGTCTGATGGACTGGGTGGACGAAAATCTGGTTTTCGCGAAGAAAACCTGTCTGATGGACTGTCGGGATGGACTGACGGGGTGAAAATCAGGTTTTCCCCGATGAAAACCAGTCTGATGGACTGTCCGGATGGATTGTGTGGACGAAAATCAGGTTTTCGCCATGGAAACCTGTCTGATGGACTGTCGGGATGGACTGACGGGGCGAAAATCAGGTTTTCGCGATGAAAACCAGTCTGATGGAATGTCGGGATGGACTGACCGGGCGAAAACCAGGTTTTCGCGATGAAAACCTGTCTGATGGAATGTCAGGATGGATTGACGGGGCAAAAATCAGGTTTTCGGGGTGAAAACCTGTCTGATGGACTGTCCGGATGGACTGGGTCGACCTATATCAAGTTTTCGCGATGAATACCTGTCTGATGGACAGTCGGGAAGGACTGACGGGGCGAAAATCAGGTTTTCCCAGATGAAAACCTGTCTGATGGACCGTCGGGATGCACTGGGTGGACGAAAATCAGGTTTTCACAAGGAAAACCTGTCTGATGGACTGTCGGGATGGACGGACGGGGCGAAAATCAGGTTTTCCCCGATGAAAACCTGTCTGATGGACTGTCCGGATGGACTGGGTGGACGAAAATCAGGTTTCGCGATGAAAACCTATCTGATGGACTGTCGGGATGGACTGACGGGGCGAAAATCAGGTTTTCCCCGATGAAAACCTGTCTGATGGACTGTCTGGATGGACTGGGTGGACGAAAATCAGGTTACGCGATGAAAACCTGTCTGATGGACTGTCGGGATGGAGTGACGGGGCGAAAATCAGGTTTTCACTGATGAAAACCTGTCTGATGGACTGTCGGGATGGACTGACGGGGCGAAAATCAGGTTTTTATCGAAAACCTGTTAGATGGGCAATCCGGATTGACTGGGTGGACGAAAATCAGGTTTTCGCGATGAAAACCTGTCTGTTGGACTGTTCGGATGGACTGGGTGGACGAAAATCACGTTTTCACAATGAAAGCCCGTCTAATGGACTGTCGGGATGGACTGACGGAATGAAAATCTGCTTTTTGGGATGAAAACAAGTCTGATGGACTGTCGGGATGGACTGACGGGGCGAAAATCAGGTTTTCGCGATGAAAACCAGTCTGATGGACTGTCTGGATGGACTGACGGGACAAAAATCAGGGTTTCCCCGATGAAAACCTGTCTGATGGACTGTCAGGATGGACTGACGGGGCGAAAATCAAGTTTTCGCGATGAAAACTTGTCTGATGGACTGTCGTAATGGACTGTCAGGATGGACTAACGAGGCGAAAATCAAGTTTTCGCGATGAAAACCTGTCTGATGGACTTTCGGGATGGACTGACGGGGCGAAAATCAGGTTTTCGCGATGAAAACCTGTCAGATAGAATGTCGGGATGGACTGACGGGACGAGAATCAGGTTTTCGCGATGAAAACCTGGCTGATGGACTGTCGTGATGGACTGACGTGGCGAAAATCAAGTTTTCGCGATGAAAACCAGTCTGATGGACTGTCGTAATGGACTGACGAGGCGAAAATCAAGTTTTCGCAATGAAAACCAGTCTGATGGACTGTCGGGATGGACTGACGGGGTGAAAATCAGGTTTTCGCGATGAAAAACTGTCACATGGAATGTTGGGATGGACTGACGGGGCGAAAATCAGGTTTTTGCGATGAAAACCTTGCTGATGGCCTGTCGGGATGGACTGACGTGGCGAAAATCAGGTTTTCGCGATGAAAACCTGGCTGATGGACTGTCGGGATGGACTGACGGGGCGAAAATCAGGTTTTTGCGATGAAAACCTGTCTGATGGACTGTCGGGATGGACTGACGGGGCGAAAATCAGGTTTCCGCGATGAAAACCTTTCTGATGGACTGTCAGGATGGATTGACGGGGTGAAAACCTGTCTGATGGATTGTCCGGATGGTCTGGGTAGACGAATATCAGGTTTTCGCGATGAAAACCTGTCTGATGGACAGTCGGGATGGACTGACGGGGCGAAAATCAGGTTTTCGCGTTGCAAAACCAGTCTGATGGACGGTCAGGATGGTCAGACGGGGCGAAAATCTTGTTTTCGGGATGAAAACCTGTCTGATGGACTGGGTGGACGAAAATCTGGTTTTCGCGAAGAAAACCTGTCTGATGGACTGTCGGGATGGACTGACGGGGTGAAAATCAGGTTTTCCCCGATGAAAACCAGTCTGATGGACTGTCCGGATGGACTGGGTGGACGAAAATCAGGTTTTCGCCATGGAAACCTGTCTGATGGACTGTCGGGATGGACTGAGGGGCGAAAATCAGGTTTTTGCGATGAAAACCAGTCTGATGGAATGTCGGGATGGACTGACGGGGCGAAAACCAGGTTTTCGCGATGAAAACCTGTCTGATGGAATGTCGGGATGGATTGACGGGGCGAAAATCAGGTTTTCGGGGTGAAAACCTGTCTGATGGACTGTCCGGATGGACTGGGTCGACGAATATCAAGTTTTCGCGATGAATACCTGTCTGATGGACAGTCGGGATGGACTGACGGGGCGAAAATCAGGTTTTCCCAGATGAAAACCTGTCTGATGGACCGTCGGGATGCACTGGGTGGACGAAAATCAGGTTTACACGAGGAAAACCTGTGTGATGGACTGTCGAGATGGACTGACGGGGTGAAAATCAGGTTTTCCCCATTGAAAACCTGTCTGATGGACTGTCCGGATGGACTGGGTGGACGAAAATCAGGGTTCGCGATGAAAACCTGTCTGATGGACTGTCGGGATGGACTGACGGGGCGAAAATCAGGTTTTCACTGATGAAAACTGTTAGAGTATTTAATGAGGAGAGGTCGGAGAGGCCGGAGAGGCCGAGTCCGGGCGTGCAAAGTCCGGGTGTGACTTCCGTGTTAGAGTATATAAAGAAGAGAGGTCGGAGAGGCCGGAGAGGCTGAGTCCGGGCGTGCAAAGTCCGGGTGTGACTCCCGGAAAGGCTGTGAAAAGTCCGGGTGTGACTTCCGGAGAGGCCGTGCAAAGTCCGGGCGTGACTTCCGGAGAGGCCGGCCGTGCAAAGTCTGGGCGAGACTTCCAGAGAGGCCGTGCAAAGTCTGGGCGTGCAAAACCCGGGCAAGGCGGTACATGTCCGTACAGGCCGTACAGAAGCCGTACAATCCGTACAAGGAGCCCGTACAATCAAGACTTGGTGTGACCAATGTCCGGAATATCGAATGGAGGGTCCGTGCAAAGTCCGGGCGTGCAAAACCCGGGATGTGCAAACCCCGGGACTAGTCGAGACAAAAGGAGGAAGGAGCTGGAGTCAAAGATGCTGTTATACTTTTGCTTTAGCATATTCTTTATGCCTTGACTAGATCCTATGTCTAGGTTCAATGTATTTAGCTTATGTCTTTCTCTATATAAACAAGTGTAACTCTCTTGTAAATCACTAATGAAATAAGAGGCAAACTTCTGTCAAATTGTATAGTTTCATCTCCTTTACTTCCTCTTCACAATCGGTTGCAATGTAGAGAGTTAAGGTTATGCAATTTGAGGTCTGCCATTAAGGCAGACCTTTGTTTGTCCATTCAACCTAAAATCTCACATGGTATCAGAGCCAGGTTGTTCTTGAACTCACTTCTTCCTCTTTGATTTTCGTTTTGCTTTTAAATCCAAGGAGCTCTCTCTCTCATTTGCTTGTTAAAATCGCTTTTTGGTGAGCTTAAATGTTGGGATCCATGGCGTGAGTAGAGAAGAGAGTGAGGATGAAGCTTGTTTGTGTTTGTTTTAAATCCCAGGATCTCTCTTTCTCATTCCTTGTTGAAAAACGTTTTGAAGAGCTGTAATGGCTAGGACTCAAAACTTGGGAAGAGAAGAGAGTAAGGATGAAGGTTTTGGTTTTCAAAAGGTTTTGCTTTTCAAGTTGTTAACTTTAAAAGATTGGTTTTTGAGAAAGATGAAAACTTTGCTTTAAGAAACCCTTTATAATCGATTTGGAAAGGCTTTTGAATTCATTTTTCATTTGGTTTTGGTGTTCTTTGCTCAGTCCAAGGACTCATGGAAGAAGATGAGCAAAGTTCCCTTGTTTGGTTTGTGTTCTTCATCTTGTCTAATGACTTTCACAAAGAGGACAAGATGGAGTTCGGTTTTGGTTCCTCTTTCTTCCATTTGAACAAGCTTTGGTTCAGATCTTGATTGGAGATCCTAAGAACAAGTTTGAGGAAGGGAGTGAACCTAAAGGCTTCACCTTTTTGCTTGTGCTTGAATCGATTTTTTGGTTTTAAAAGGTGAAGATCCTGTTTTCGGTTTTGTTCTCAAACACTCTTAGTCTCATCTTCCATTTACCCTCATTTTAAAGCTTGGTTGAAAGATTCAAAGTCTGAAGAAGCCAATGCTTGAGGGAGGGAGAGAGATTGAAGGTGGTTTGAAGAACTTTGGTTTTAAACCTTTAAGGAAAACGTTTTGCAAAAGTTTCTTTTCAAAAGTGTTTTAAATGGCTTTGCAAAATCGATTTGAAAATGTTCTTGAAAGGTTTTAAAAGTTGTTTTGGTTGTCAAACTCCTCAGCCTCATCTACCCATTTTCTCTCATTAAAGCTTAGATGAAAGATGCCTTGCTTGAGGGAGGGAGAGAGATTAAAGGAGGTTTGAAGCCATGTTTGTTTAGCCTTGGGCTGGTGGACAAATTGTTTTGATCCATCAGTCCCATTGATCTTAAGACCAGCAAACAATGATTGTTTTGCTTGGTCCATCTTGTTCAGTCCTTGTAACACCATGGTTGTGAGATTTGTGGTGTTCTTGGCTGTCATTTGCTTCCGCTCAACTCAAGAAAACAGAGAGCAAAACTCTGTCCATAAGAACTCTTGAGCAAACTCTTATTCTCCATTCTGGTTACTCATTCTCCATTCTGGTTACTCATTCTCCAATCTGGTTACTCATTCTCTTATATTCTTGTTACTTATTCTGCATTATTCTCTTATACTCTTGTTGCTTATTCTCATATTCTCTTGTTACTTATTCTCTTATTCTATTATTGTCTTATTATTCTCTATGATCTCTCACCATCTCTTGTGAAGAACTGTTTCAGGTACAGTCTTAAAGATGGTCTTGAGCTCGCTTGCTATCTCAAACAAAGAAGCAGCGAGATTGATGGCTTAAGAAGGCGCAGCACAAAAGTTTGGAGGATAGAACCAATGGCCATTAGCTTCAATGAAGGCAATGGAAGGTGTTGAATCAGCTCAAGCATGATGTTGGCGTCCAATCCTAAATCACTTGCGGTTCCAAGATGGAGTTCAAACCGCTTGTGATCGATTTTTTTGTTGGTTCCAAGATGGAGTTCAAACCGCAGTCATTCAAGGAAGTGGAATCCGCTTCCCATTCAGCCCATTTCAGACCTCTTCTTCAATGCAAAGGCTGTACTCTAAACTTTACTCTCATTCCATTTTGTTAAACTCCTTACCTTAGTTCAGATTGCTTGTTTATTCTCTCATTTGAATTCTTAACTTGTGGCATTTAAACCTTTGATATTCCTCATGGCATATACTTAATCTTTTCTTCTTTATCTCTTGTTTAAGGGAAAAGGAGACCATGAGAGCCTCAAAGAAGTTCAAGATTCCAAGAAAAGGATTCAAAGGAAGAAGAAGTCAAGCCGTGAAAGGAGTGAGCACTTGAGGAGAAGGAGCCGATATCATTTCATGCCAAGGTCGATGCTATCCCAACGCACCGCATTGGCTATACTCTTTTTCCCTCATCATGGTTTTATCCCAAGTGGTTTTCCATGATGAGGTTTTTAATGAGGTAGTTCTTTGCGGGTTGCAAGCTCGGCCTTTGGTCCTTTAAGGCTTCCCGACGACCAAGCTTGAGTGAGGGTTTTAGAGTATATAAAGAAGAGACGTCGGAGAGGCCGGAGAGGCCGAGTCCGGGCGTGCAAAGTCCGGGTGTGACTCCCGAAAAGGCTGTGAAAAGTCCGGGCGTGACTTCCGGAGAGGCCGTGCAAAGTCCGGGCGGGACTTCCGGAGAGGCCGGCTGTGCAAAGTCCGGGCGTGACTTCCAGAGAGGCCGGCCGTGCAAAGTCCGGGCGAGACTTCCGGAGAGGCCGTGCAAAGTCCGGGCGTGCAAAACCCGGGCAAGGCGGTACATGTCCGTACAGGCCGTACAGAAGCCGTACAATCCTTACAAGGAGCCCGTACAATCAAGACTTGGTGTGACCAATGTCCAGAATATCGAATGGAGGGTCCGTGCAAAGTCCGGGTGTGCAAAAACCGGGATGTGCAAACCCCGGGACAAGTCGAGACAAAAGGAGGAAGGAGCTGGAGTCAAAGATGCTGTTTACTTTTGCTTTAGCATATTCTTTATGCCTTGACTAGATCCTATGTCTAGGTTCAATGTATTTAGCTTATGTATTTCTCTATATAAACAAGTGTAACCCTCTTGTAAATCATCA
Organism: Iljinskaea planisiliqua; assembly: GCA_900108845.1. Taxonomy (NCBI): domain Eukaryota; kingdom Viridiplantae; phylum Streptophyta; class Magnoliopsida; order Brassicales; family Brassicaceae; genus Iljinskaea; species Iljinskaea planisiliqua. Next base: position 14,192 of record FNXX01000214.1, on the reverse strand, counting down.
ATGAATTAAGAGGCAAACTTCTGTCCATTTCATATAGCTTCATCTTCTTTACTTGCTTAATCAATTCATTGCAATGTAAAGAGAGGAGGTTATGCGATTTGGGGTCTGCCATTAAGGCAGACCTTTGTTTGTCCATTAAACCTAAACTCACTCAAACTCTTCATCTCTCTCTTTGCTTAGCTAATCTCTCTCACTTTCCCCATCACACAGCCGGTTCACTCATGTTCCCTAAGCTGTTGTGAGTGGTGGATTCAAGAGGAGTTCATCATATGTTGGTGTTCTTCCTCCATTTGTGAAGAGTGAGCTTCATGTTCATCCAAAATCTCACAAAAACCTGTCTGATGGACTGTCGGGATGGACTGACGGGGCGAAAGTCAGGTTTTTATCGAAAACCTGTTTGATGGACTATCCGGATGGACTGGGTGGACGAAAATCAGGTTTCCGCGATGAAAACCTGTCTGATGGACTGTCAGGATGGAATGACGGGCGAAAATCAGGTTTTCCCCAATGAAAACCTGGCTGATGGACAGTCGGGATGGACTGACGGGACGAAAATCAGGTTTTCCACGTTGAAAACCTGTCTGATGGACCGTCAGGACTGACTGGGTGGACGAAAATCAGGTTTTCGCGATGAAAACCTGTCTGTTGGACTATCCGGGTGGACTGGGTGGACGACAATCAGGTTTTCACGATGAAAACCTGTCTGATGGACTGTCGGGATGGACTGAATGAACGAAAATCTGCTTTTTGGGATGAAAACAAGTCTGATGGACTGTCGGGATGGACTGACGGGACGAAAATCTGATTTTTGGGATGAAAACAACTCTGATGGACTGTCAGGATGGACTGACGGGGCGAAAATCAGGTTTTCGCGATGAAAACCAGTCTGATGGACTGTCTGGATGGACTGACGGGACAAAAATCAGGGTTTTCCCGATGAAAACCTGTCTGATGGACTGTCAGGATGGACTGATGGGGCGAAAATCAAGTTTTCGCGATGAAAACCTGTCTGATGGACAGTCGTAATGGACTGACGAGGGGAAAATCAGGTTTTCGCAATGAAAACCTAGCTGATGGACTGTCAGGATGGACTGATGGGGCGAAAATCAGGTTTTCGATGAAAACCTGCCTGATGGATTGTCCGAATGGACTAGGTGGATGAAAATCAGGTTTTCACGATGAAAACCTATCGGGATGGACTGACGGGGCGAAAATCTGGTTTTCGCGATGAAAACAAGTCTGATGGACTGACGGGGCGAAAATCAGGTTTTCAAGATGAAAACCTGTCTGATGGACTGTCGGGATGGACTGACGGGGCGAAAATCAGGTTTCCGCGATGAAAACCTTTCTGATGGACTGTCAGGATGGATTGACGGGGTGAAAATCAGGTTTTCGGGGTGAAAACCTGTCTGATGGACTGTCGGAATGGACTGACGGGGCGAAAATCAGGTTTTCGCGATGAAAACCAGTCTGATGGAATGTCGGGATGGACTGACGGGGCGAAAACCAGGTTTTCGCGATGAAAACCTGTTTGATTGACTGTCAGGATGGATTGACGGGGCGAAAATCAGGTTTTCGGGGTGAAAACCTGTCTGATGGACTGTCCGGATGGACTGGGTAGACGAATATCAAGTTTTCGCGATGAATACCTGTCTGATGGACTGTCGGGATGGACTGACGGGGCGAAAAATCAGGTTTTCCCAGATGAAAACCTGTCTGATGGACCGTCGGGATGCACTAGGTGGACGAAAATCAGGTTTTCACGAGGAAAACCTGTCTGATGGACTGTCGGGATGGACTGACGGGGTGAAAATCAGGTTTTTCCCGATGAAAACCTGTCTGATGGACTGTCCGGATGGACTGGGTGGACGAAAATCAGGTTTCGCGATGAAAACCTGTCTGATAGACTGTCGGGATGGACTGACGGGGCGAAAATCAGGTTTTCACTGATGAAAACTGTTAGAGTATTTAATGAGGAGAGGTCGGAGAGGCCGGAGAGGCCGAGTCCGGGCGTGCAAAGTCTGGGTCTGACTTCCGGAAAGGCCGTGCAATGTCCGGGCGTGACTTCCGGAGAGGCCGTGCAATGTCCGGGCGGTTTTTCCGGAGAGGCCGTGCAATGTCCGGGCGGTTTTTCCGGAGAGGCCGGCTGTGCAAAGTCCGGGCGTGACTTCCGGAGAGACCGGCCGTGCAAAGTCCGGGCGTGACTTCCGGAGAGGCCGTGCAAAGTCCGGGCGTGACTTCCGGTGAGGCCGGCTGTGCAAAGTTTGGGCGAGACTTCCGGAGAGGCCGTGCAAAGTCCGGGCGTGCAAAACCCGGGCAAGGCGGTACATGTCCGTACAGGCCGTACAGAAGCCGTACAATCCGTACAAGGAGCCCGTACAATCAAGACTTGGTGTGACCAATGTCCGGAATATCGAATGGAGGGTCCGTGCAAAGTGCGGGCGTGCAAAACCCGGGATGTGCAAACCCCGGGACAAGTCGAGACAAAAGGAGGAAGGAGCTGGAGTCAAAGATGCTGTTTACCTTTGCTTTAGCATATTCTTTATGCCTTGACTAGATCCTATGTCTAGGTTCAATGTATTTAGCTTATGTATTTCTCTATATAAACAAGTGTAACCCTCTTGTAAATCATCAATGAATTAAGAGGCAAACTTCTGTCCATTTCATATAGCTTCATCTTCTTTACTTGCTTAACCAATTCATTGCAATGTAGAGAGAGGAGGTTATGCGATTTGGGGTCTGCCATTAAGGCAGACCTTTGTTTGTCCATTCAACCTAAACTCACTCAAACTCTTCATCTCTCTCTTTGCTTAGCTAATCTCTCTCTCTTTCCCCATCACACAGCCGGTTCACTCATGTTCCCTAAGCTGTTGTGAGTGGTGGATTCAAGAGCAGTTCATCACATGTTGGTGTTCTTCCTCCATTTGTGAAGAGTGAGCTTCATGTTCATCCAAAATCTCACAAAAACCTGTCTGATGGACTGTCGGGATGGAATGACGAGACGAAAATCAGGTTTTCCCCAATGAAAACCTGGCTGATGGACAGTCGGGATGGACTGACGGGACGAAAATCAGGTTTTCCACGTTGAAAACCTGTCTGTTGGACTATCCGGGTGCACTGGGTGGACGAAAATCAGGTTTTCACGATGAAAACCTGTCTGATGGACTGTCGGGATGGACTGATGGAACGAAAATCTGCTTTTTGGGATGAAAACAAGTCTGATGGACTGTCGGGATGGACTGACGGGACGAAAATCTGATTTTTGGGATGAAAACAACTCTGATGGACTGTCGGGATGGACTGACGGGGCGAAAATCAGGTTTTCGCGATGAAAACCAGTCTGATGGACTGTCTGGATGGACTGACGGGACAAAAATCAGGGTTTTCCCGATGAAAATCTGTCTGATGGACTGTCAGGATGAACTGATGGGGCGAAAATCAAGTTTTCGCGATGAAAACCTGTCTGATGGACTGTCGTAATGGACTGACGAGGAGAAAATCAGGTTTCCGCAATGAAAACCTGGCTGATGGACTGTCAGGATGGACTGATGGGGCGAAAATCAGGTTTTCGATGAAAACCTGCCTGATGGATTGTCCGAATGGACTAGGTGGACGAAAATCAGGTCTTCACGATGAAAACCTATCTGATGGACTGTCAGGATGGACTGGTGGGGCGAAAATCAAGTTTTCGCGATGAAAACCTGTCTGATGGACTGTCGGGATGGACTGACGGGGGGAAAATCAGGTTTTCATCGAAAACCTGTCAGATGGACAATCCGGATGGACTGGGTGGACTGTCAGGATGGACTGACGGGGCGAGAATCAGGTTTTCGGGATGAAAACCAGTCTGGTGGACTGATGGGGCAAAAATCAGGTTTTCAAGATGAAAACCTGGGCGGTGGACTGTCGGGATGGACTGACAGGGCGAAAATAGGATTTTCGATGAAAACCTGTCTGATGGACTGTCGGGATGGAATGACGGGGCGAAAATTGAAAGATTATGCGGAATAGTTTGAGAGGATAAGAGAGTTTCGTTTAGAACAAGAAAGAGAGAATGAAGAACCAGAAAGATTTCATTGTAACAAAGTGTATGAAAACGTTTACAAGGATGATACAAGGCATTATAAAAGAAAGAACTCTGGCAAGAATATGCCAGAGAATCTAGTGACTCATAGGACGCGCCATAAATGAGGGGACAGACAGCATCTTTCGGTCAAAAAGGAGACAGGGACGGCTTGACCAGCTGGCCTTATCCACAAACGGTCATGACCAGCTGGCTCGTGCAACTTCTAGGAAGCTTCCTATGAATTGCTTCCTTGTCTTCTTGCGCCCGGACTTTGCACAACGTCCTCGGTCTTTAAGAAGCTTCTCGGGACGTACGGACGTGCAAGAACGTCCGGCCTCGTACGGACGGTGAGGCCGTACAGTACGGACGCCCGGACTTTGCACATTTCTTGAAGTCGCCTAAGAGTTCCCCAGGACAGAACGGACGTGGTTGTAAGGCCGGCCTTGTACGGACGGTGAGGCCGTACAGTACGGACGGTGCGGCCGTTCAACCAAAGGTCAACAAAAATCAGGTTTTCCCCGAAAAAAACCTGTCTGATAGATTATGGGGATGGACAGACGGGCCGAAAATCAGGTTTTCGGGATGAAAAAAAGTCTGATGGACAGTCGGGATGGACTGACGGGCGTCGCAATATCCAACAATCTCGGTGCTTGCATTCTTTCCCATCCAGATACCGTGGTCTAAGCTCCCCTGAGGTACCTGAGGACTCTTTCAACCATGGACCAGTGGTATTTTGTAGGAGCCTTCATGTGCTGACTGACCTGGTTCACACAAAAGCACAAGTCAGGTCTAGTAAGTGTTAAATAGATTAACTTACCCACTAGCTTGCGGTATAAGGCAGGATCTTCAAAGGGCTCATCCTCCTTCTCCCTCTCTCGATTAACCTTGTAGCCATCTTCAAGAGGACTCACGGCCGGCTTGACTTCCATTGTACCTGTCTCTTTTAACAGGTCAAGAACATACTTTCTTTGGGAAAGAAAGAGGCCATCAGTACTTCGACAGACTTCAATACCCAAGAAATATTTTAGCTCACCAAGATCTTTAATATCTAAAGATGCTTGAAGAGAAGACTTGAGTGCGAGGATACCAGCCTTGTTATCTCCAGAGATGATCAGGTCATCTACATAAACGACAACAACAACTATACCTTGGGAGGATTTATGAGTGAATAGGCTGTGATCAGCTTCAGATCGCAGGAACCCAAGATCCCACAATGTGCGGCTGAGCTTGTGATACCAGGCTCTTGGAGACTGTTTGAGACCGTAGATGGCCTTTCTCAGTCGTAGCACTTGGCCTGGGTCAATAGTGTCTTCAAGACCTGGAGGTGGCTGCATATACACTTCCTCTTCAAGGTCGCCTTGTAGGAAGGCATTATTAACGTCCATCTGCCACAACTCCCAAGATAGGTTAGCAGCTAAAGCTAAAACAACTCTTACCGTGGGTAGTTTGGCCACTGGAGCGAATGTGTCTTTGTAATCATTCCCATACGTCTGGGTGAAGCCACGAGCCACCAGCCTTGCCTTATAGCGATCAATGTCTCCATTGGTCTTGTACTTGATGGTGAAAACCCATCTGGATGTGACCACCTTCTTACCCTTAGGTAGAACCGAAGCATCCCACGTGTGGTTCTTTTCCATCGCCCCAACCTCAGCCGCGACTGCATCCCTCCATTGTGGACTGGCCATTGCTTCTTCGTACGTAGATGGGATTACCTCAGCTTCAATCTTGGTAAGGAATGCAATATGTTCAAATGGCAAGAGGGCAAGAGAGCACACAGCTTCGATTTCTGGATGAGCTACAGCTTGACTGTTGAAGTAGACGCGAGAGCTTGTTGTTGAGGTTGAGCTTTCAGGAGCCTCAAACCCTAGAACCTTCCGGCCCCTCATGACTCGTCTGCGAACAATAGGAGCTGGCTCCTGGTCCACCAAAGGTTGAGTGTCCGAAGTCGTCTGGTCGCTCACTGGAGCTCTACTCTGCGGTTCTCCTTCTTGGATTACCACATCATGCTCCTTTTCATAGGTAGCATTAGTTTGGACCTCCTCTTGAGGTTCTTCAGGTTGCTGCCCCTCATGGGTAGCACCGGTTTGATCCTCATCTTGAGGTTGAGCTCCTTCAGGAGGAATCATATGTGGAGTGGCCGGTTGAGCAGCCGGTTGTTGGTCCTTGTTGTGACCAAGGTGATCTAAGAGGAACCTCAAAGTTGTGGCTCGGTCAGAAGATGATTGTGCTAAGTTCTTCAAGCTATCCTAGTCCTTTTCCATATAGAAGCCTTGATCTTCCAAGAACTTAACATCTCTGGAAACATAGGTCCGGTTGTTGGTAGGATCCAAAAACTTGAATCCCTTCTGTGTAGTGGAGTAGCCAATGAACATACACTTCACACTCTTTGCATCAAGTTTGGTTCTTTGTATTCCTGAGGCTAAGACAAAACAAACACACCCAAATACTTTTAGGTAATCAATGGAAGGTTTGGACTTGTTGAGTACCTCGAATGGAGAGGAGTTATTGAGGACTCTGGTTGGAGTTTGGTTGATCAAGTAGCATGCGGTCATTACTGCATCTCCCCAGAATCTCTTAGGAACATTTGTATGGAACATCATGGACCGGGCCACCTCCATAAGATGTCTGTTCTTCCTTTCAGCGACTCCATTTTGTTGTGGAGTATATGGGCAGCTTGTTTGATGCCAATGCCATGTTTAGCTAAATGGTCTTTGAACTTGTGATTTATGTACTCTCCTCCATTATCTGTTCTTAAAACTTTCAATTTGGCTTTAAACTGATTAGTCACATAATTTTGAAAGTTTATGAAGGCATCAAACACTCTATCTTTAGAGGGAAGCAAAGTTATTCAAGTATACTTCGATTTCTCATCTATAAATGTCACGAAATATTTGTTATTATCCCTAGACATGCAAGGAGATGTCCAAACATCTGAATGAACTAAATCAAAACAATGTTCATAGATAGACAATGACTTTGGAAAAACCGATTTGCAATGTTTACCAAGGATACAAGCTTCACAACTAGAGTGATCAAAAGAGACTTGAGGTAGCAACAACTTTAAAGCATGAAAATGAGGATGGCCTAATCTAGCATGCCACAATTTATTCAGGCCAACAGATAAACAAGAAGAAAACGAGACAGGTTTGACATTGCTTGGTGAAGTGTCTTCCAAAACATATAGATCATCCTTAGTTCCACCTTGTCCAAGCAATTGCATAGTGTCAATATCCTGAAATTGTACACGGTTAGGCCCAAAGATAGCATAGCAATTTAAATCATTTGTTACTCTTTTGACTGACAATAAGTTGGATGTGAACTTAGGCATGTACAGAGCTTTAGACTGCTTATCAAACAACCTAAGATCTCCAATTCCACTAACTGCAACCTTATCACCATTTGCTATAACTACACTACCTAAGGCCGGTTTAATATTGCTAAGAAGCTCAGGATTACTAATCATATGATGAGATGCACCTGAGTCTACAACAAGTGAATTACATGACCGTGTTCCAATAGTTTTACTAGGCCTAGTCATTGAGAAATAAGTTGTACCAGACTCCTTTAGATTGATGATGGATTTGATAAGAGCCTCCAGGTCCGACTTCCTTACTAAGTCATTGTCCGGTCCTCTGACTCCTCCATGAACCACCATAGCAAGTTCAGACCCTTCCACTTGACCTTGGCCATTGGCTGCTGAAGTTGACCCCTGAGTGTCTACCGCTTCGGTAATGTTGGCCCTTGCTTCCTTGAACTTGGCCGGCTTGAGGTGTGGGTGGAGTATCCAGCACTTGTCCTTGTTGTGGCCTTTCTTCTTGCAGTGGTCACAAATCCAGTTCCTACGATCCTCTGACTTGGAGTAGTTCTTGTTGGTAGCATGGAACAGACCTTTGTTCGCAGTTGGAAGTTCCCCTGTTCCACCAAATAATCCAAGTGATCCTTGCTCCTTCTGAATCTGCGAACACACCTCTTCAAGGCAAGGAAGCTTATCTGCCCTGAGCATATGCTTGATAAGATCGTTGTAAGAGGAGCTAAGGCAGAGCAACAGAGCAAACACTTTGTCCTGTTCCCTTCGGTCATCAAGTACAACAGGGTCTATAGTTGCTGGTCTTAGCATGTCCAGTTCCGCCCATAGTGACCTGAACTTCCCAAAGAACTCATTGAACTCAATATCTGCTGAGAGAGATTGTTGATGGACCGCTTCACTTCAAATACTCTTGTGAGGTTTGAGATGTTACCGAACACATTTTTGAGGGTTTCCCAGAGCTGCCTTGCTGTTTCGCAGTATGAGTACGCCTCTAGGATAGACAGGTCTAGCGACCCCTGAAGAATAGCTAGAACCGACTGATCTTCTTGAAACCACCGTGTGTCTTCCACACTTGGTGGGTTTTTGATGCTCTCCTCTGAGTCTTCAACATGGCTCCAGACCCCTTGACCACAAAGAACAGCCTTGGTGGTTCTCGCCCAGAGAAAGTAGTTGCTTCCTCCTTTGAGGACGACCGGTAGTTTTGTGAACTTCGTGTTCTCCATGGATTTTTAGAAAGAAACCTTGAGAGATTCTGAGGTGAAGAGATTGAGTAGGTGAATGAGAAAGAGAATCGAAACAGAGATTAGAGAATGGACACCAGAACTAGCAACCTGGCTCTGATACCATGAAAGATTATGCGGAATAGTTTGAGAGAATAAGAGAGTTTCGTTTAGAACAAGAAAGAGAGAATGAAGAACCAGAAAGATTTCATTGTAACAAAGTGTATGAAAACGTTTACAAGGATGATACAAGGCATTATAAAAGAAAGAACTCTGGCAAGAATATGCCAGAGAATCTAGTGACTCATAGGACGCGCCATAAATGAGGGGACAGACAGCATCTTTCGGTCAAAAAGGAGACAGGGACGGCTTGACCAGCTGGCCTTATCCACAAACGGTCATGACCAGCTGGCTCGTGCAACTTCTAGGAAGCTTCCTATGAATTGCTTCCTTGTCTTCTTGCGCCCGGACTTTGCACAACGTCCTCGGTCTTTAAGAAGCTTCTCGGGACGTACGGACGTGCAAGAACGTCCGGCCTCGTACGGACGGTGAGGCCGTACAGTACGGACGCCCGGACTTTGCACATTTCTTGAAGTCGCCTAAGAGTTCCCCAGGACAGAACGGACGTGGTTGTAAGGCCGGCCTTGTACGACTGGTGAGGCCGTACAGTACGGACGGTGCGGCCGTTCAACCAAAGGTCAACAAAAATCAGGTTTTCCCCGAAAAAAACCTGTCTGATAGATTATGGGGATGGACAGACGGGCCGAAAATCAGGTTTTCGGGATGAAAAAAAGTCTGATGGACAGTCGGGATGGACTGACGGGGAAAAAATCAGGTTTTGCGATGAAAACCTGTCTGATGGACTGTCAAGATGGACTGACGGGGCGAAAATCAGGTTTCCGCGATGAAAACCTTTTGATGGACTGTCAGGATGGATTGACGGGGCGAAAATCCGGTTTTCGGGGTGAAAACCTGTCTGATGGACTGTCCAGATGGACTGGGTAGACGAAAATCAGGTTTTCGTGATGCAAAACCAATCTGATGGACGGTCGGGATTGTCAGACGGGGCGAAAATCTTGTTTTCGGGATGAAAACCTGTCTGATGGACTGGGTGGACGAAAATCTGGTTTTCACGAGGAAAACCTGTCTGATGGACTGTCGGGATGGACTGACAGGGCGAAAATCAGGTTTTCACTGATGAAAACCTGTCTGATGGACTGTCGGGATGGACTGACGGGGCGAAAATCAGGTTTCCGCGATGAAAACCTTTCTGATGGACTGTCAGGATGGATTGACGGGGCGAAAATCAGGTTTTCGGGGTGAAAACCTGTCTGATGGACTGTCTGAATGGACTGGGTAGACGAAAATCAGTTTTTCATGATGCAAAACCAGTCTGATGGACGGTCGAGATGGTCAGATGGGGCGAAAATCTTGTTTTCGGGATGAAAACCTGTCTGATGCACTGGGTGGACGAAAATCAGGTTTTCACGAGGAAAACCTATCTGATGGACTGTCGGGATGGACTGACGGGGCGAAAATCAGGTTTTCCCCGATGAAAACCTGTCTGATGGACTGTCCGGATGGACTGGATGGAGGAAAATCAGGTTTCGCGATGAAAACCTGTCTGATGGACTGTCGGGATGGACTGACGGGGCGAAAATCAGGTTTTCACTGATGAAAACCTGTCTGATGGACTGTCAGGATGGACTGACGGGGCAAAAATCAGGTTTTTATCGAAAACCTGTTTGATGGACAATCCGGATGTACTGGGTGGACGAAAATCAGGTTTCCGCGATGAAAACCTGTCTGATGGACTGTCGGGATGGACTGACGGAGCTAAAATCAGGTTTTCCCCGATGAAAACCTGTCTGATGGACAGTCGTGATGGACTGACGGGACGAAAATCAGGTTTTCCCCGTTGAAAACCTGTCTGATGGACCGTCAGGACTGACTAGGTGGACGAAAATCAGGTTTCCGCGATGAAAACCTTTCTGATGGACTGTCAGGATGGATTGACGGGGCAAAAATCAGGTTTTCGGGGTGAAAACCTGTCTGATGGACTGTCTGAATGGACTGGGTAGACGAAAATCAGTTTTTAATGATGCAAAACCAGTCTGATGGACGGTCGAGATGGTCAGACGGGGCGAAAATCTTGTTTTCGGGATGAAAACCTGTCTGATGCACTGGGTGGACGAAAATCAGGTTTTCACGAGGAAAACCTGTCTGATGGACTGTCGGGATGGACTGACGGGGCGAAAATCAGGTTTTCCCCGATGAAAACCTGTCTGATGGACTGTCCGGATGGACTGGATGGACGAAAATCAGGTTTCGCGATGAAAACCTGTTTGATGGACTGTCGGGATGGACTGACGGGGCGAAAATCAGGTTTTCACTGATGAAAACCTGTCTGATGGACTGTCAGGATGGACTGACGGGGCGAAAATCAGGTTTTTATCGAAAACCTGTTTGATGGACAATCTGGATGTACTGGGTGGACGAAAATCAGGTTTCCGCGATGAAAACCTGTCTGATGGACTGTCGGGATGGACTGACGGAGCTAAAATCAGGTTTTCCCCGATGAAAACCTGTCTGATGGACAGTCGGGATGGACTGACGGGACGAAAATCAGGTTTTCCCCGTTGAAAACCTGTCTGATGGACCGTCAGGACTGACTAGGTGGACGAAAATCAGGTTTTCGCGATGAAAACCTGTCTTTTGGACTTTCCGGATGGACTGGGTGGACGAAAATCAGGTTTTCACGATGAAAACCTGTCTGATGGACTGTCGGGATGGACTGACGGAACCAAAATCTGCTTTTTGGGATGAAAACAAGTCTGATGGACTGTCGGGATGGACTGACGGGGTGAAAATCAGGTTTTCGCGATGAAAACCAGTCTGATGAACTGTCTGGATGGACTGACGGGACAAAAATCAGGGTTTTCCCGATGAAAACCTGTCTGATGGACTGTCAGGATGGATTGATGGGGCGAAAATCAAGTTTTCGCGATGAAAACATGTCTGATGGACTGTCGTAATGGACTGACGAGGCGAAAATCAGGTTTTCGCAATGAAAACCAGGCTGATGGACTGTCGTAATGGACTGACGAGGCGAAAATCAGGTTTTCGCAATGAAAACCAGGCTGATGGACTGTCAGGATGGACTGATGGGGCGAAAATCAAGTTTTCGCGATGAAAACTTGTCTGATGGACTGTCGTAATGGACTGACGAGGCGAAAATCAGGTTTTCGCAATGAAAACCTGGCTGATGGACTGTCAGGATGGACTGATGGGGCGAAAATCAGGTTTTCGATGAAAACCTGCCTGTTGGATTGTCCGAATGGACTAGGTGGACGAAAATCAGGTTTTCACGATGAAAACCTATCTGATGGACTGGCGGGGCGAAAATCAAGTTTTCGCGATGAAAACCTGTCTGATGGACTGTCGGGATGGACTGACGGGGGGAAAATCAGGTTTTCATCGAAAACCTGTCAGATGGACAATCCGGATGGACTGGGTGGACGAAAATCAGGTTTCTGCGATGAAACCCTTTCTGATCGACTGTCGGGATGGACTGACGGGGCGAAAATCAGGTTCTCCCCGATGAAAACCTATGTGAAAGTTTGTCGGAATGGACTGACGGGGCGAAAATCAGGTTTTCGGGATGAAAACCAGTCTGGTGGACTGTCGGGATGGTCTGACGGGGCAAAAATCAGGTTTTCAAGACGAAAACCTGGTCGGTGGACTGTCGGGATGGACTGACGGGGCGAAAATAGGATTTTCGATGGAAACCTGTCTGATGGACTGTCGGGATGGAATGACGGGGCGAAAATCAGGTTTCCCCCGAAGAAAACCTGTCTGATAGACTATGGGGATGGACAGACGGGCCGAAAATCAGGTTTTCGGGATGAAAAAAAGTCTGATGGACAGTCGGGATGGACTGACGGGGCGAAAATCAGGTTTTTGCGACGAAAACCTGTCTTATGGACTGTCAAGATGGACTGAAGGGGCGAAAATCAGGTTTCCGCGATGAAAACCTTTCTGATGGACTGTCAGGATGGATTGACGGGGCGAAAATCCGGTTTTCGGGGTGAAAACCTGTTTGATGGACTGTCTGGATGGACTGGGTAGACGAAAATCAGGTTTTCGTGATGCCAAACCAGTCTGATGGACGGTCGGGATGGTCAGACGGGGCGAAAATCTTGTTTTCGGGATGAAAACCTGTCTGGATGGACTGGGTGGACGAAAATCTGGTTTTCACGAGGAAAACCTGTCTGATGGACTGTCGGGATGGACTGACGGGGCGAAAATCAGTTTTCCCCGATGAAAACCTGTCTGATGGACTGTCGGGATGGATTGACGGGGCGAAAATCAGGTTTCCGCGATGAAAACCTTTCTGATGGACTGTCAGGATGGATTGACGGGGCGAAAATCAGGATTTCGGGGTGAAAACCTGTCTGATGGACTGCGGATGGACTGGTTCAGCGATGAAAACCTGTCTGATGGACTGTCGGGATGGACTGAGAAAATCAGGTTTTCGCGATGAAAACCTGTCTGATGGACTGTCGGGATGGACTGACGGGGCGAAAATCAGGTTTTCGCGATGAAAACCAGTCTGATGGACTGTCGGGATGGACTGACGGGGCGAAAACCAGGTTTTCGTGATGAAAACCTGTCTGATGGACTGTCAGGATGGATTGACGTGGCGAAAATCAGGTTTTCGGGGTGAAAACCTGTCTGATGGACTGACCGGATGGACTGGGTAGACGAATATCAAGTTTCCGCGATGAATACCTGTCTGATGGACTGTCGGGATGGACTGACGGGGCGAAAATCAGGTTTTCCCAGATGAAAACCTGTCTGATGGACCGTCGGGATGCACTGGGTGGACGAAAATCAGGTTTTCACGAGGAAAACCTGTCTGATGGACTGTCGGGATGGACTGACAGGGCGAAAATCTGGTTTTCCCCGATGAAAACCTGTCTGATGGACTGTCCGGATGGACTGGGTGGACGAAAATCAGGTTTTCGCAATGAAAACCTGTCTGATGGACTGTCGGGATGGACTGAAATGGCAAAAATCAGGTTTTCACTGATGAAAACATGTCTGATGGACTGTCGGGATGGACTTACGGGGCGAAAATCAGGTTTCCGCGATGAAAACCTTTCTGATGGACTGTCAGGATGGATTGACGGGGCGAAAATCAGGTTTTCGGGGTGAAAACCTGTCTGATGGACTGTCTGAATGGACTGGGTAGACGAAAATCAGTTTTTCATGATGCAAAACCAGTCTGATGGACGGTCGAGATGGTCAGACGGGGCGAAAATCTTGTTTTCGGGATGAAAACCTGTCTGATGCACTGGGTGGACGAAAGTCAGGTTTTCACGAGGAAAACCTGTCTGATGGACTGTCGGGATGGACTGACGGGGCGAAAATCAGGTTTTCCCCGATGAAAACCTGTCTGATGGACTGTCCGGATGGACTGGATGGACGAAAATCAGGTTTCGCGATAAAAACCTGTCTGATGGACTGTCGGGATGGACTGACGGGCGAAAATCAGGTTTTCACTGATGAAACCTGTCTGATGTACTGTCAGGATGGA
>FNXX01000132.1:0-37457 GCA_900108845.1 Iljinskaea planisiliqua | reverse complement strand
GCATGCAATTTTAAGGAGTAAGAATGGTCAAACAATAATAACACTAGAAATATGACTGTGGGACACGTAAATGAGGAATGAGAAGTAAATACCTTGTTTCTTACTCATTAGAGCAGTTAATCAACAAAATCCGATATACCAAAAAGGGAATCTGGAACTGAAATGAGTCCAATGAAGATCAGAAACTACTTCTTGTCCCCAAATGCATAATCATAAAAGGAGTAAGAATGGTCATAAAATTAATAACACTAGAAATATGAACTGTGGGACACTAAATGAGGAATGAGAAGCATAAATACTTGTTTCTTACTCATTGAGACACACGTTAATCAACAAAATCCATATACCAAAAAGAGGAATCTGGAACTGAAATGAGTCAATGAAGATCAGAAAACTAACTTCTTGTCCCAAATGCATAATTCATAATTTTAAGAGTAAGAATGGTCATAAAATTAATAACACTAGAAATATGAACTGTGGGACACGTAAATGAGGAATGAGAAGTATAAATACCTTGTTTCTTACTCATTGAGACACGTTAATCAACAAAATCCAATATACCAAAAAGAGGAATCTGGAACTGAAATGAGTCCAATGAAGATCAGAAAACTAACTTCTTGTCCCCAAATGCAATAATTTTAAGGAGTAAGAATGGTCATAAATTAATACACTAGAAATATGACTGTGGGACACGTAAATGAGGAATGAGAAGTATAAATACTTTGTTTCTTCATTGAGAGACACGTTAATCAACAAAATCCAATATACCAAAAAAGGAATCTGGAACTGAAATGAGTCCAATGAAGTAAAAAAAACTTCTTGTCCCCAAATGCATAACATAATTTTAAGGAGTAAGAATGGTCATAAAATTAATAACACTAGAAATATGAACTGTGGGACACGTAAATGAGGAATGAGAAGCATAAATACCTTGTTTCTTACTCATTGAGACATCCGTTAATCAACAAAATCCAATATACCAAAAAGAAGAATCTGGAACTGAAATAGTCCAATGAAGATCAGAAAACTAACTTCTTGTCCCCAAATGCATAATGCATAATTTTAAGGAGTAAGAATGGTCATAAAATTAATAACACTAGAAATATGAACTGTGGGACACGTAAATGAGGAATGAGAAGTATAAATACCTTGTTTCTTACTCATTGAGACACCGTTAATCAACAAAATCCAATATACCAAAAAGAGGAATCTGGAACTGAAATAGTCCAATGAAGATCAGAAAACTAACTTCTTGTCCCCTAATGCATAATGCATAATTTTAAGGAGTAAGAATGGTCATAAAATTAATAACACTAGAAATATGAACTGTGGGACACGTAAATGAGGAATGAGAAGTATAAATACCTTGTTTCTTACTCATTGAGACACACGTTAATCAACAAAATCCAATATACCAAAAAGAGGAATCTGGAACTGAAATGAGTCCAATGAAGATCAGAAAACTAACTTCTTGTCCCCAAATGCATAATGCATAATTTTAAGGAGTAAGAATGGTCATAACAATTAATAACACTAAATGAGGAATGAGAAGCATAAATATTGTTTCTTACTCATTGAGACACCGTTAATCAACAAAATCCATATACCAAAAGAGGAATCTGGAACTGAAATGAGTCCAATGAAGATCAGAAAACTAACTTCTTGTCCCCAAATGCATAATGCATAATTTTAAGGAGTAAGAATGGTCATAAAAATTAATAACACTAGAAATATGAACTGTGGGACACGTAAATGAGGAATGAGAAGATAAATACCTTGTTTCTTACTCATTGAGACACGTTAATCAACAAAATCCAATATACCAAAAAGGAATCTGGAACTGAAATGAGTCCAATGAAGATCAGAAAACTAACTTCTTGTCCCCAAATGCATAATGCATAATTTTAAGGAGTAAGAATGGTCATAAAAATTAATAACACTAGAAAATAACTGTGGACACCTAAATGAGGAATGAGAAGCATAAATACTTTTTTTC
The DNA here is from genome assembly GCA_900108845.1 of Iljinskaea planisiliqua. Taxonomy (NCBI): domain Eukaryota; kingdom Viridiplantae; phylum Streptophyta; class Magnoliopsida; order Brassicales; family Brassicaceae; genus Iljinskaea; species Iljinskaea planisiliqua. The sequence goes on along the minus strand of FNXX01000132.1, from coordinate 35,461 downwards.
TTTCATTGAGAGACCGTTAATCAACAAAATCCTATACCAAAAAGAGGAATCTGGAACTGAAATGAGTCCAATGAAGATCAGAAAAAAACTTCTTGTCCCCAAATGCATAATGCATAATTTTAAGGAGTAAGAATGGTCATAACAATTAATAACACTAGAAATATGAACTGTGGGACACTAAATGAGGAATGAGAAGTATAAATACCTTGTTTCTTACTCATTGAGACACTGTTAATCAACAAAATCCAATATACCAAAAAGAGGAATCTGGAACTGAAATGAGTCCAATGAAGATCAGAAAACTAACTTCTTGTCCCCAAATGCATAATGCATAATTTTAAGGAGTAAGAATGGTCATAAAATTAATAACACTAGAAATATGAACTGTGGGACACGTAAATGAGGAATGAGAAGTATAAATACCTTGTTTCTTACTCATTGAGACACTCCGTTAATCAACAAAATCCAATATACCAAAAAGAGGAATCTGGAACTGAAATGAGTCCAATGAAGATCAGAAAACTAACTTCTTGTCCCCAAATGCATAATCATAATTTTAAGGAGTAAGAATGGTCATAAAAATTAATAACACTAGAAATATGAACTGTGGGACACTAAATGAGGAATGAGAAGCATAAATACCTTGTTTCTTACTCATTGAGACACACCGTTAATCAACAAAATCCAATATACCAAAAAGAAGAATCTGGAACTGAAATGATCCAATGAAGATCAAAAACTAACTTCTTGTCCCCAAATGCATAATGCATAATTTTAAGGAGTAAGAATGGTCATAAAATTAAACACTAGAAATATACTGTGGGACCTAAATGAGGAATGAGAAGCATAAATACCTTGTTTCTTACTCATTGAGACAACCGTTAATCAACAAAATCCAATATACCAAAAAAGGAATCTGAAATTGAGTCCAATGAAGATCAGAAAACTAACTTCTTGTCCCCTAATGCATAATGCATAATTTTAAGGAGTAAGAATGGTCATAAAATTAATAACACTAGAAATATGAACTGTGGGACACGTAAATGAGGAATGAGAAGTATAAATACCTTGTTTCTTACTCATTGACACACCGTTAATCAACAAAATCCAATATACCAAAAAGAGAATCTGGAACTGAAATGAGTCCAATGAAGATCAGAAAACTAACTTCTTGTCCCCTAATGCATAATGCATAATTTTAAGGAGTAAGAATGGTCATAAAAATTAATAACACTAGAAATATGAACTGTGGGACACGTAAATGAGGAATGAGAAATAAATACCTTGTTTCTTACTCAGACACACGTTAATCAACAAAATCCAATATACCAAAAAGAGGAATCTGGAACTGAAATGAGTCCAATGAAGATCAGAAAACTAACTTCTTGTCCCCAAATGCATAATCATAATTTTAAGGAGTAAGAATGGTCATAAAATTAATAACACTAGAAATATGAACTGTGGGACACGTAAATGAGGAATGAGAAGTATAAATACCTTGTTTCTTACTCATTGAGAGACACGTTAATCAACAAAATCCAATATACCAAAAAGAGGAATCTGGAACTGAAATGAGTCCAATGAAGATCAGAAAACTAACTTCTTGTCCCCAAATGCATAATGCATAATTTTAAGGAGTAAGAATGGTCATAAAATTAATAACACTAGAAATATGAACTGTGGGACACCTAAATGAGGAATGAGAAGTATAAATACTTTTTCTTACTCATTGAGAGACACGTTAATCAACAAAATCCTATACCAAAAAGAGGAATCTGGAACTGAAATGAGTCCAATGAAGATCAGAAAAAACTTCTTGTCCCCAAATGCATAACATAATTTTAAGGAGTAAGAATGGTCATAAAAATTAATAACACTAGAAATATGAACTGTGGGACACTAAATGAGGAATGAGAAGCATAAATACCTTTTCTTATTGAGAGACACGTTAATCAACAAAATCCTATACCAAAAGAGGAATCTGGAACTGAAATGAGTCCAAAAGATCAGAAAAAAACTTCTTGTCCCCAAATGCATAACATAATTTTAAGGAGTAAGAATGGTCATAAATTAATAACACTAGAAATATGAACTGTGGGACACGTAAATGAGGAATAAGAAGTATAAATACCTTGTTTCTTACTCATTGAGACACTGTTAATCACAAAATCCAATATACCAAAAAGAGGAATCTGGAACTGAAATGAGTCCAATGAAGATCAGAAAACTAACTTCTTGTCCCCAAATGCATAATGCATAATTTTAAGGAGTAAGAATGGTCATAAAAATTAATAACACTAGAAATATGAACTGTGGGACACGTAAATGAGGAATGAGAAGTATAAATACCTTGTTTCTTACTCATTGAGACACACCGTTAATCAACAAAATCCAATATACCAAAAAGAAGAATCTGGAACTGAAATTAGTCCAATGAAGATCAGAAAACTAACTTCTTGTCCCCTAATGCATAATGCATAATTTTAAGGAGTAAGAATGGTCATAAAAATTAATAACACTAGAAATATGAACTGGGGACACCGTAAATGAGGAATGAGAAGCATAAATACCTTTGTTTCTTACTCATTGAGACACAGTTAATCAACAAAATCCAATATACCAAAAAGAGGAATCTGGAATTGAATTGAGTCCAATGAAGATCAGGAAACTAACTTCTTGTCCCCTAATGCATAATGCATAATTTAAGGAGTAAGAATGGTCATAAAATTAATAACACTAGAAATAGGACTGGGGACACGTAAATGAGGAATGAGAAGTATAAAATACCTTGTTTCTTTACTCATTGAGACACACCGTTAATCAACAAAATCCTATACAAAAAGAGGAATCTGGAACTGAAATGAGTCCAATGAAGATCAGAAAACTAACTTCTTGTCCCCTAATGCATAATGCATAATTTAAGAGTAAGAATGGTCATAACAATTAATAACACTAGAAATATGAACTGTGGGACACCGTAAATGAGGAATGAGAAGTATAAATACTTGTTTCTTACTCATTGAGACACACCGATATACAAAAAGAGGAATCTGGAACTGAAATGAGTCCAATGAAGATCAGAAAACTAACTTTCTTGTCCCCAAATGCATAATGCATAATTTTAAGGAGTAAGAATGGTCATAAAAATTAATAACACTAGAAATATGAACTGTGGGACACGTAAATGAGGAATGAGAAGTATAAATACCTTGTTTCTTACTCATTGAGACATCGTTAATCAACAAAATCCATATACCAAAAGAGGAATCTGGAACTGAAATGAGTCCAATGAAGATCAGAAAACTAACTTCTTGTCCCCAAATGCATAATCATAATTTTAAGGAGTAAGAATGGTCATAAAAATTAATAACACTAGAAATATGAACTGTGGGACACGTAAATGAGGAATGAGAAGTAATAAATACTTGTTTCTTACTCATTGAGAACACCGTTAATCAACAAAATCCAATATACCAAAAGAGGAATCTGGAACTGAAATGAGTCCAATGAAGATCAAAAACTAACTTCTTGTCCCCAAATGCATAATGCAAATTTTAAGGAGTAAGAATGGTCATAAAAATTAATAACACTAGAAATATGAACTGTGGGACACGTAAATGAGGAATGAGAAGTATAAATACCTTGTTTCTTACTCATTGAGACACTCCGTTAATCAACAAAATCCAATATACCAAAAAGAGGAATCTGGAACTGAAATGAGTCCAATGAAGATCAGAGAAAACTAACTTCTTGTCCCCAAATGCATAATCATAATTTTAAGGAGTAAGAATGGTCATAAAAATTAATAACACTAGAAATATGAACTGTGGGACACGTAAATGAGGAATGAGAAGTATAAATACCTTGTTTCTTACTCATTGAGACACTCCGTTAATCAACAAAATCCAATATACCAAAAGAGGAATCTGGAATTGAAATGAGTCCAATGAAGATCAGAAAAACTAACTTCTTGTCCCCAAATGCATAATGCATAATTTTAAGGAGTAAGAATGGTCATAAAAATTAATAACACTAGAAATATGAACTGTGGGACACGTAAATGAGGAATGAGAAGCATAAATACCTTGTTTCTTACTCATTGAGACACACCGTTAATCAACAAAATCCAATATACCAAAAAGAAGAATCTGGAACTGAAATTAGTCCAATGAAGATCAAAAACTAACTTCTTGTCCCCTAATGCATAATGCATAATTTTAAGGAGTAAGAATGGTCATAAAAATTAATAACACTAGAAATATGAACTGTGGGACACCGTAAATGAGGAATGAGAAGTATAAATACCTTGTTTCTTACTCATTGAGACACACCGTTAATCAACAAAATCCAATATACCAAAAAGAAGGAATCTGGAACTGAAATTAGTCCAATGAAGATCAGAAAACTAACTTCTTGTCCCCTAATGCATAATGCATAATTTTAAGGAGTAAGAATGGTCATAACAATTAATAACACTAGAAATATGAACTGTGGGACACGTAAATGAGGAATGAGAAGTATAAATACCTTGTTTCTTACTCATTGAGACACACCGTTAATCAACAAAATCCAATATACAAAAAGAGGAATCTGGAACTGAAATGAGTCCAATGAAGATCAGAAAACTAACTTCTTGTCCCCAAATGCATAATGCATAATTTTAAGGAGTAAGAATGGTCATAAAATTAATAACACTAGAAATATGAACTGTGGGACACGTAAATGAGGAATGAGAAGTATAAATACCTTGTTTCTTACTCATTGAGACACACCGATATACCAAAAAGAGGAATCTGGAACTGAAATGAGTCCAATGAAGATCAGAAAACTAACTTCTTGTCCCCAAATGCATAATTCATAATTTTAAGGAGTAAGAGATGGTCATAAAAATTAATAACACTAGAAATATGAACTGTGGGACACTAAATGAGGAATGAGAAGCATAAATACCTTGTTTCTTACTCATTAGAGACACTCGTTAATCAACAAAATCCAATATACCAAAAAGAGGAATCTGGAACTGAAATGAGTCCAATGAAGATCAGAAAAACTAACTTCTTGTCCCCAAATGCATAATCATAATTTTAAGAAGTAAGAATGGTCATAAAAATTAATAACACTAGAAATATGAACTGTGGGACACGTAAATGAGGAATGAGAAGTATAAATACCTTGTTTCTTACTCATTGAGACACACCGTTAATCAACAAAATCCAATATACCAAAAAGAGGAATCTGGAATTGAAATGAGTCCAATGAAGATCAGAAAACTAACTTCTTGTCCCCAAATGCATAATGCATAATTTTAAGGAGTAAGAATGGTCATAAAAATTAATAACACTAGAAATATGAACTGTGGGACACGTAAATGAGGAATGAGAAGTATAAATACCTTGTTTCTTACTCATTGAGACACTCCGTTAATCAACAAAATCCAATATACCAAAAAGAGGAATCTGGAATTGAAATGAGTCCAATGAAGATCAGAAAACTAACTTCTTGTCCCCAAATGCATAATTCATAATTTTAAGGAGTAAGAATGGTCATAAAAATTAATAACACTAGAAATATGAACTGTGGGACACGTAAATGAGGAATGAGAAGTATAAATACCTTGTTTCTTACTCATTGAGACACCCGTTAATCAACAAAATCCAATATACCAAAAAGAGGAATCTGGAACTGAAATAGTCCAATGAAGATCAAAAACTAACTTCTTGTCCCCAAATGCATAATGCATAATTTTAAGGAGTAAGAATGGTCATAAAAATTAATAACACTAGAAATATGCACTGTGGACACCTAAATGAGGAATGAGAAGTATAAATACCTTGTTTCTTACTCATTGAGACACACCGTTAATCAACAAAATCCAATATACCAAAAAGAAGAATCTGGAACTGAAATTAGTCCAATGAAGATCAGAAAACTAACTTCTTGTCCCCTAATGCATAATGCATAATTTTAAGGAGTAAGAATGGTCATAACAATTAATAACACTAGAAATATGAACTGTGGGACACTAAATGAGGAATGAGAAGTAAATACCTTGTTTCTTACTCATTGAGACACACCGTTAATCAACAAAATCCATATACAAAAAAGAAGAATCTGAACTGAAATTAGTCCAATGAAGATCAGAAAACTAACTTCTTGTCCCCTAATGCATAATGCATAATTTTAAGGAGTAAGAATGGTCATAACAATTAATAACACTAGAAAATGAACTGTGGGACACGTAAATGAGGAATGAGAAGTATAAATACCTTGTTTCTTACTCATTGAGACACACCGTTAATCAACAAAATCCAATATACCAAAAAGAGGAATCTGGAACTGAAATGAGTCCAATGAAGATCAGAAAACTAACTTCTTGTCCCCAAATGCATAATGCATAATTTTAAGGAGTAAGAATGGTCATAAAAATTAATAACACTAGAAATATGAACTGTGGGACACTAAATGAGGAATGAGAAGTATAAATACCTTGTTTCTTACTCATTGAGACACACCGATATACCAAAAAGAGGAATCTGGAACTGAAATGAGTCCAATGAAGATCAGAAAACTAACTTCTTGTCCCCAAATGCATAATCATAATTTAAGGAGTAAGAATGGTCATAAAAATTAATAACACTAGAAATATGAACTGTGGGACACCTAAATGAGGAATGAGAAGCATAAATACTTTTTCATTTCATTGAGAGACACGTTAATCAACAAAATCCTATAGGCCAAAAACTGCAATCTGGAACTGAAATGAGTCCTATGAAGTAGAAAAAAACTTCTTGTCCCCAAATGCATAACATAATTTTAAGAGTAAGATGGTCATAAAAATTGAATAACACTAGAAATATGAACTGTGGGACACCTAAATGAGGAATGAGAAGCATAAATACTTTGTTTCTTACTCATTGAGACACTGTTAATCAACAAAATCCAATATAAAAAGAGGAATCTGGAACTGAAATGAGTCCAATGAAGATCAGAAAACTAACTTCTTGTCCCCAAATGCATAATCATAATTTTAAGGAGTAAGAATGGTCATAAAAATTAATAACACTAGAAATATGAACTGTGGGACACGTAAATGAGGAATGAGAAGTATAAATACCTTGTTTCTTACTCATTGAGACACTCCGTTAATCAACAAAATCCAATATACCAAAAAGAGGAATCTGGAATTGAAATGAGTCCAATGAAGATCAGAAAACTAACTTCTTGTCCCCAAATGCATAATTCATAATTTTAAGGAGTAAGAATGGTCATAAAATTAATAACACTAGAAATATGAACTGTGGGACACGTAAATGAATGAGAAGTATAAATACCTTGTTTCTTACTCATTGAGACACTCCGTTAATCAACAAAATCCAATATACCAAAAAGAGGAATCTGGAACTGAAATAGTCCAATGAAGATCAAGAAAACTAACTTCTTGTCCCCTAATGCATAATCATAATTTTTAAGGAGTAAGAATGGTCATAAAAATTAATAACACTAGAAATATGAACTGTGGGACACTAAATGAGGAATGAGAAGCATAAATACCTTGTTTCTTACTCATTGAGACACACCGTTAATCAACAAAATCCAATATACCAAAAAGAAGAATCTGGAACTGAAATTAGTCCAATGAAGATCAAAAAACTAACTTCTTGTCCCCTAATGCATAATGCATAATTTTAAGGAGTAAGAATGGTCATAACAATTAATAACACTAGAAATATGAACTGTGGGACACGTAAATGAGGAATGAGAAGCATAAAATACCTTGTTTCTTACTCATTGAGACACACCGTTAATCAACAAAATCCAATATACAAAAAGAAGAATCTGGAACTGAAATAGTCAATGAAGATCAGAAAACTAACTTCTTGTCCCCTAATGCATAATGCATAATTTTAAGGAGTAAGAATGGTCATAACAATTAATAACACTAGAAATAGAACTGTGGGACACGTAAATGAGGAATGAGAAGTATAAATACCTTGTTTCTTACTCATTGAGACACACCGTTAATCAACAAAATCCAATATATAAAAAGAGGAATCTGAACTGAAATGAGTCCAATGAAGATCAGAAAACTAACTTCTTGTCCCCAATGCATAATTCATAATTTTAAGGAGTAAGAATGGTCATAACAATTAATAACACTAGAAATATGAACTGTGGGACACGTAAATGAGGAATGAGAAGTATAAATACTTGTTTTCTTACTCATTGAGACACATCCAAATTATACCAAAAAGAGAATCTGGAACTGAAAATGAGTCCAATGAAGATCAGAAAACTAACTTCTTGTCCCCAAATGCATAAATAATTTTAAGGAGTAAGAATGGTCATAAAATTAATAACACTAGAAATATGAACTGTGGGACACCTAAATGAGGAATGAGAAGCATAAATACTTTTTCATTTATTGAGAGACTCGTTAATCACAAAATCCTATAGGCCAAAAAACTGCAATCTGGAACTAAAATGTTCCTATAAAGTTTAGAAAAGAAAACTTCTTGTCCCCAAATGCATAACATAATTTTAAAAGAGTAAGATGGTCAAACAATTAATACACTAGAAATATGCACTGTGGGACACTAAATGAGGAATGAGAAGTATAAATACCTTGTTTCTTACTCATTGAGACACTCGTTAATCACAAATCCAATATCCAAAAAGAGGAATCTGGAACTGAAATGAGTCCAATGAAGATCAGAAAACTAACTTCTTGTCCCCAAATGCATAATGCATAATTTTAAGGAGTAAGAATGGTCATAAAAATTAATAACACTAGAAATATGAACTGTGGGACACGTAAATGAGGAATGAGAAGTATAAATATTGTTTCTTACTCATTGAGACACTCCGTTAATCAACAAAATCCATATACCAAAAAGAGGAATCTGGAATTGAAATGAGTCCAATGAAGATCAGAAAACTAACTTCTTGTCCCCAAATGCATAATTCATAATTTTAAGGAGTAAGAATGGTCATAAAAATTAATAACACTAGAAATATGAACTGTGGGACACGTAAATGAGGAATGAGAAGTATAAATACCTTGTTTCTTACTCATTGAGACACACCGTTAATCAACAAAATCCAATATACCAAAAAAAGAGAATCTGGAACTGAAATTAGTCCAATGAAGATCAAAAACTAACTTCTTGTCCCCTAATGCATAATGCATAATTTTAAGGAGTAAGAATGGTCATAAAATTAATAACACTAGAAATATGCACTGTGGAACACCTAAATGAGGAATGAGAAGCATAAATACCTTGTTTTCTTACTCATTGAGACACACCGTTAATCAACAAAATCCAATATACCAAAAGAAGAATCTGGAACTGAAATTAGTCCAATGAAGATCAGAAAACTAACTTCTTGTCCCCTAATGCATAATGCATAATTTTAAGGAGTAAGAATGGTCATAACAATTAATAACACTAGAAATAGGAACTGTGGGACACGTAAATGAGGAATGAGAAGTATAAATACCTTGTTTCTTACTCATTGAGACACACCGTTAATCAACAAAATCCAATATACTAAAAAGAGGAATCTGGAACTGAAATGAGTCCAATGAAGATCAGAAAACTAACTTCTTGTCCCCTAATGCATAATGCATAATTTTAAGGAGTAAGAATGGTCATAACAATTAATAACACTAGAAATAGGAACTGTGGGACACGTAAATGAGGAATGAGAAGTATAATATACCTTGTTTCTTACTCATTGAGACACACATTTAATCACAAATCCGATATACCTAAAAGAGGGAATCTGGAACTGAAATTAGTCCAATGAAGATCAGAAAACTAACTTGTTGTCCCCAAATGCATAATTCATAATTTTAAGGAGTAAGAATGGTCATAAAAATTAATAAAACACTAGAAATATGAACTTTGGGACACCTAAATGAGGAATGAGAAGCATAAATACATTATTTTTCATTTATTTGAGAGACATCGTTAATCAACAAAATCCTATAGGCCAAAAACTGCAATCTGGAACTAAAATGATTCCTATAAAGTTTAGAAAAGAAACTTCATGTCCCCAAATGCATAAAACAAAATTTAAAAGAGTAAGACTGGTCATAACAATGAATACCACTAGAAATATGCACTGTGGGACACCTAAATGAGGAATAAGAAGCATAAATACCTTGTTTCTTACTCATTACGAGACACTGTTCATTCACAAAATTCCGATATTCCAAAAAGAAATATGCACTGTGGGACACGTAAATGAGGAAATGAGAAGTATAAATACCTTGTTTCTTACTCATTGAGACACACCGTAATCAACAAAATCCAATATACCAAAAAGAGGAATCTGGAACGAAATGAGTCCAATGAAGATCAGAAAACTAACTTCTTGTCCCCAAATGCATAATTCATAATTTTAAGGAGTAAGAATGGTCATAAACAATTAATAACACTAGAAATAGGAATGTGGGACACGTAAATGAGGAATGAGAAGTATAAATACCTGTTTCTTACTCATTGAGACACACCGTTAATCAACAAAAATCCAATATACTAAAAGAGGAATCTGGAACTGAAATGAGTCCAATGAAGATCAGAAAAACTAACTTTTTCCCCTAATGCATAATGCATAAAATTTAAGGAGTAAGAATGGTCATAACAATTAATAACACTAGAAATAGGAACTGTGGGACACGTAAATGAGGAATGAGAAGTATAAATACCTGTTTCTTACTCATTGAGACACACATTTAATCAACAAAATCCAATATACCTAAAAGAGGAATCTGGAACTGAAATTAGTCCAATGAAGATCAGAAAACTAACTTGTTGTCCCCAAATGCATAATTCATAATTTTAAGGAGTAAGAATGGTCATAAAAATTAATAACACTAGAAATATGAACTTTGGGACACCTAAATGAGGAATGAGAAGCATAAATACATTATTTTTCATTTATTGAGAGACATCGTTAATCAACAAATCCTATAGGCCAAAAAACTGCAATCTGGAACTAAAATGATTCCTATAAAGAGAAAAGAAACTTCATGTCCCCAAATGCATAAAACAAAATTTTAAAAGAGTAAGACTGGTCATAACAATGAATACCACTAGAAATATGCACTGGGGACACCTAAAATGAGGAATAAGAAGCAATAAATACCTTGTTTCTACTCATTACGAGACCACTGTTCATTCACAAAAATCGATATTCCAAAAAGAAATATGCACTGTGGGACACGTAAATGAGGAATGAGAAGTATAAATACCTTGTTTCTTACTCATTGAGACACACCGTTAATCAACAAAATCCAATATACCAAAAAGAGGAATCTTGGAACTGAAATGAGTCCAATGAAGATCAGAAAACTAACTTCTTGTCCCCAAATGCATAATTCATAATTTTAAGGAGTAAGAATGGTCATAACAATTAATAACACTAGAAATAGGAACTGTGGGACACGTAAATGAGGAATGAGAAGTATAAATACCTTGTTTCTTTACTCATTGAGACACACCGTTAATCAACAAAATCCAATATACTAAAAAGAGGAATCTGGAACTGAAATGAGTCCAATGAAGATCAGAAAACTAACTTCTTGTCCCCTAATGCATAATGCATAATTTTAAGGAGTAAGAATGGTCATAACAATTAATAACACTAGAAATAGGAACTGTGGGACACGTAAATGAGGAATGAGAAGTATAAATACCTTGTTTCTTACTCATTGAGACACACATTTAATCAACAAAATCCAATATACCTAAAAGAGGAATCTGGAACTGAAATTAGTCCAATGAAGATCAGAAAACTAACTTGTTGTCCCCAAATGCATAATTCATAATTTTAAGGAGTAAGAATGGTCATAAAAATTAAAACACTAGAAATATGAACTTTGGGACACCTAAATGAGGAATGAGAAGCATAAATACATTATTTTTCATTTATTGAGAGACATCGTTAATCAACAAAATCCTATAGGCCAAAAACTGCAATCTGGAACTAAAATGATTCCTATAAAGTTTAGAAAAGAAACTTCATGTCCCCAAATGCATAAAACAAAATTTAAAAGAGTAAGACTGGTCATAACAATGAATACCACTAGAAATATGCACTGTGGGACACCTAAATGAGGAATAAGAAGCATAAATACCTTGTTTCTTACTCATTACGAGACACTGTTCATTCACAAAATCCGATATCCAAAAAGAAATATGCACTGTGGGGACACGTAAATGAGGAATGAGAAGTATAAATACCTTGTTTCTTACTCATTGAGACACACCGTTAATCAACAAAATCCAATATACCAAAAAGAGGAATCTGGAACTGAAATGAGTCCAATGAAGATCAGAAAACTAACTTCTTGTCCCCAAATGCATAATTCATAATTTTAAGGAGTAAGAATGGTCATAAAATTAATAACACTAGAAATATGAACTGTGGGACACGTAAATGAGGAATGAGAAGTATAAATACCTTGTTTCTTACTCATTGAGACACACCGTTAATCAACAAAATCCAATATACCAAAAAGAGGAATCTGGAATTGAAATGAGTCCAATGAAGATCAGAAAACTAACTTTTTGTCCCCAAATGCATAATTAATAATTTTAAGGAGTAAGAATGGTCATAACAATTAATAACACTAGAAATATGAACTGTGGGACACGTAAATGAGGAATGAGAAGTATAAATACCTTGTTTCTTACTCATTGAGACACACCGTTAATCAACAAAATCCAATATACCAAAAAGAGGAATCTGGAACTGAAATGAGTCCAATGAAGATCAGAAAACTAACTTCTTGTCCCAAATGCATAATTCATAATTTTAAGGAGTAAAATGGTCATAAAAATTAATAACACTAGAAATATGAACTGTGGGACACGTAAATGAGGAATGAGAAGTATAAATACCTTGTTTCTTACTCATTGAGACACACCGTTAATCAACAAAATCCAATATACCAAAAAGAGGAATCTGGAACTGAAATGAGTCCAATGAAGATCAGAAAACTAACTTCTTGTCCCTAAATGCATAAATTCATAATTTTAAGGAGTAAGAATGGTCATAAAAATTAATACCACTAGAAATATGAATGTGGGACACCTAAATGAGGAATGAGAAGCATAAATACATTATTTTTCATTTATTGAGAGACATCGTTAATCAACAAAAATCCTATAAGCCAAAAACTGCAATCTGGAACTAAAAACGATTCCTATAAAGTTTAGAAAAGAAACTTCATGTCCCCAAATGCATAAAACAAAATTTAAAAAGAGTAAGACTGGTCATAACAATGAATACCAATAGAAATATGCACTGTGGGACACCTAAATGAGGAATAGAAGCATAAATACCTTGTTTCTTACTCATTACGAGACACTGTTCATTCACAAAATCCGATATTCCAAAAAGAGGAATCTGGAACTGAAATGAGTATAATGAAGATCAGAAAACTACTTCTTGTCCCCAAATGCATAATGCATAATTTTAAGGAGTAAGAATGGTCATAAAAATTAATAACACTAGAAATATGAACTGTGGGACACGTAAATGAGGAATGAGAAGTATAAATACCTTGTTTCTTACTCATTGAGACACACCGTTAATCAACAAAATCCAATATACCAAAAAGAAGAATCTGGAACTGAAATTAGTCCAATGAAGATCAGAAAACTAACTTCTTGTCCCCTAATGCATAATGCATAATTTTAAGAGTAAGAATGGTCATAACAATTAATAACACTAGAAATATGAATTGTGGGACACGTAAATGAGGAATGAGAAGTATAAATACCTTGTTTCTTACTCATTGAGACACACCGTTAATCAACAAAATCCAATATACCAAAAAGAAGAATCTGGAACTGAAATTGAGTCCAATGAAGATCAGAAAACTAACTTCTTGTCCCCTAAATGCACAATGCATAATTTTAAGGAGTAAGAATGGTCATAACAATTAATAACACTAGAAATAGGAACTGTGGGACACGTAAATGAGGAATGAGAAGCATAAATACCTTGTTTCTTACTCATTGAGACACACATTTAATCAACAAAATCCAATATACCAAAAAGAGGAATCTGGAACTGAAATAGTCCAATGAGATCAGAAAACTAACTTTGTCCCCAAATGCATAATCATAATTTTAAGGAGTAAGAATGGTCATAAAAATTAATAACACTAGAAATATGAACTGTGGGACACCTAAATGAGGAATGAGAAGCATAAATACATTTTTTTCATTTATTGAGAGACATCGTTAATCAACAAAATCCTATAGCCAAAAAAGGAATCTGGAACTGAAATGAGTCCTATGAAGTTTAGAAAAAAACTTCTTGTCCCAAATGCATAAAACAAATTTAAGAGTAAGAATGGTCATAACAATGAATACCACTAGAAATATGCACTGTGGGACACCTAAATGAGGAATGAGAAGCATAAATACCTTGTTTCTTACTCATTGAGACACTGTTAATCACAAAATCCAATATCCAAAAAGAGGAATCTGGAACTGAAATGAGTCCTAATGAAGATCAGAAAACTACTTCTTGTCCCCAAATGCATAATGCATAATTTTAAGGAGTAAGAATGGTCATAAAAACTAATAACACTAGAAATATGAACTGTGGGACACGTAAATGAGGAATGAGAAGTATAAATACTTGTTTCTTACTCATTGAGACACACGTTAATCAACAAAATCCAATATACCAAAAGAGAATCTGGAACTGAAATGAGTCCAATGAAGATCAGAAAACTAAACTTCTTGTCCCAAATGCACAATGCACAATTTTTAATTAAGAGTAAGAATGGTCATAACAATGAATAACCACTAGAAATATGAACTGTGGGACACCTAAATGAGGAATGAGAAGCATAAATACCTTGTTTCTTACTCATTGAGACACACCGTTAATCAACAAAATCCAATATACCAAAAAGAGGAATCTGGAACTGAAATGAGTCCAATGAAGATCAGAAAACTAACTTCTTGTCCCAAATGCATAATCATAATTTAAGGAGTAAGAATGGTCATAAACAATTAATAACACTAGAAATATGAACTGTGGGACACGTAAATGAGGAATGAGAAGCATAAATACCTTGTTTCTTACTCATTGAGACACACCGTTAATCAACAAAATCCAATATACCAAAAAGAGGAATCTGGAACTGAAATGAGTCCAATGAAGATCAAAAACTAACTTCTTGTCCCCAAATGCATAATGCATAATTTTAAGGAGTAAGATGGTCATAACAATAATAACACTAGAAATATGAACTGTGGGACACTAAATGAGGAATGAGAAGCATAAATACCTTGTTTCTTACTCATTAGACACACCGTTAATCAACAAAATCCAATATACCAAAAAGAGGAATCTGGAATTGAAATGAGTCCAATGAAGATCAGAAAACTAACTTCTTGTCCCTAAATGCATAATGCACAATTTTAAGGAGTAAGAATGGTCATAACAATGAATAATACACTAGAAATATGATTGTGGGACACCTAAATGAGGAATGAGAAGCATAAATACTTATTTTTCACTCATTGAGAGACATCGTTAATCAACAAAATCCTATAGGCCAAAAAAGGAATCTGGAACTGAAATGAGTCCTATAAAGTTGAAGAACAGAAAACTTCTTGTCCCCAAATGCATAAAACAAATTTTAAGAGTAAGATGGTCATAACAATAAATACCACTAGAAATATGCACTGTGGGACACCTAAATGAGGAATGAGAAGCATAAATACCTTGTTTCTTACTCATTACGAGACACGTTAATTCACAAAATCCGATATTCAAAAAGAGGAATCTGGAACTGAAATGAGTCCAATGAAGATCAGAAAACTAACTTCTTGTCCCCAAATATAATGCATAATTTTAAGGAGTAAGAATGGTCATAACAATTAATAACACTAGAAATATGAACTGTGGGACACGTAAATGAGGAATGAGAAGCATAAATACCTTGTTTCTTACTCATTGAGACACACCGTTAATCAACAAAATCCAATATACCAAAAAGAGGAATCTGGAACTGAAATGAGTCCAATGAAGATCAGAAAACTAACTTCTTGTCCCCAAATGCACAATGCACAATTTTAAGGAGTAAGAATGGTCATAACAATGAATCCACTAGAAATATGACTGTGGGACACCTAAATGAGGAATGAGAAGCATAAATACATTATTTTTCATTGAGAGACATGTTAATCAACAAAATCCTATACCAAAAAGGAATCTGGAACTGAAATGAGTATAAAGATCAGAAAAAAACTTCTTGTCCCCAAATGCATAACAAATTTTAAGAGTAAGAATGGTCATAACAATTAATACCACTAGAAATATGCACTGTGGGACACCTAAATGAGGAATGAGAAGCATAAATACCTTGTTTCTTACTCATTGAGACACTGTTAATTCAACAAAATCCGATATAAAAAGAGGAATCTGGAACTGAAATGAGTCCTAATGAAGATCAGAAAACTACTTCTTGTCCCCAAATGCATAATGCATAATTTTAAGGAGTAAGAATGGTCATAAAAATTAATAACACTAGAAATATGAACTGTGGGACACGTAAATGAGGAATGAGAAGCATAAATACCTTGTTTCTTACTCATTGAGACACACCGTTAATCAACAAAATCCAATATACCAAAAAGAGGAATCTGGAATTGAAATGAGTCCAATGAAGATCAGAAAACTAACTTCTTGTCCCCAAATGCATAATTCATAATTTTAAGGAGTAAGAATGGTCATAAAAATTAATAACACTAGAAATATGAACTGTGGGACACGTAAATGAGGAATGAGAAGTATAAATACCTTGTTTCTTACTCATTGAGACACACCGTTAATCAACAAAATCCAATATACCAAAAAGAGGAATCTGGAACTGAAATTAGTCCAATGAAGATCAGAAAACTAACTTCTTGTCCCCAAATGCATAATTCATAATTTTAAGGAGTAAGAATAGTCATAAAAATTAATAACACTAGAAATATGAACTGTGGGACACGTAAATGAGGAATGAGAAGTATAAATACCTTGTTTCTTACTCATTGAGACACACCGTTAATCAACAAAATCCAATATACCAAAAAGAGGAATCTGGAATTGAAATGAGTCCAATGAAGATCAGAAAACTAACTTCTTGTCCCTAAATGCACAATGCACAATTTTGAGGAGTAAGAATGGTCATAACAATGAATACCACTAGAAATATGGATTGTGAGACACCGAAATGAGGAATGAGAAGCATAAATACATTGTTTTTAATTTATTGAGAGACACCGTTAATCAACAAATTCCCATAGGCCAAAAACTCGAATCTGGAACTAAAATGATTCCTTTAAAGATCAGAAAAGAAACTTCATTTCCCAAATGCATAAAACATAATTTTAAAGAGTAAGAATTGTCATAACAATTAAGAGACACCGTTAATCCTCAAAATCCGATATATCAAAAAGAGGAATCTGGCACTGAAATGAGTCCAATGAAGATCAGAAAGCTTACTTCTTGTCCCTAAATGCATAATGCATAATTTTAAGGAGTAAGAATGGTCATAACAATTAATAACACCTAAATGAGGAATGAGAAGCATAAATACCTTGTTTCTTACTCATTGAGAGACACCGTTAATCAACAAAATCCAATATACCAAAAAGTGGAATCTGGAACTGAAATGAGTCCAATGAAGATCAGAAAACTAACTTCTTGTCCCCAAATGCATAATTCATAATTTTAAGGAGTAAGAATGGTCAAAAAATTAATAACACTAGAAATATGAACTGTGGGACACGTAAATGAGGAATGAGAAGTATAAATACCTTGTTTCTTACTCATTGAGACACACCGTTAATCAACAAAATCCAATATACCAAAAAGAGGAATCTGGAATTGAAATGAGTCCAATGAAGATCAGAAAACTAACTTCTTGTCCCAAATGCACAATGCACAATTTTAAGGAGTAAGAATGGTCATAAAAATTAATAACACTAGAAATATGAACTGTGGGACACGTAAATGAGGAATGAGAAGTATAAATACCTTGTTTCTTACTCATTGAGACACACCGTTAATCAACAAAATCCAATATACCAAAAAGAGGAATCTGGAACTGAAATGAGTCCAATGAAGATCAGAAAACTAACTTCTTGTCCCAAATGCACAATGCACAATTTTAAGGAGTAAGAATGGTCATAACAATGAATACCACTAGAAATATGACTGTGGGACACCTAAATGAGGAATGAGAAGCATAAATACATATTTTTCTTTCATTGAGAGACACGTTAATCAACAAAATCCTATACCAAAAAGGAATCTGGAACTAAAATGAGTCCAATGAAGAAGAAAACTTCTTGTCCCCAAATGCATAACAAATTTTAAGAGTAAGAATGGTCATAACAATGAATACCACTAGAAATATGCACTGTGGGACACCTAAATGAGGAATGAGAAGCATAAATACCTTGTTTCTTACTCATTGAGACACGTTAATCAACAAAATCCAATATACCAAAAAGAGGAATCTGGAACTGAAATGAGTCCAATGAGATCAGAAAACTAACTTCTTGTCCCCAAATGCATAATGCATAATTTTTAAGGAGTAAGAATGGTCATAACAATTAATAACACTAGAAATATGAACTGTGGGACACGTAAATGAGGAATGAGAAGTAAAATACCTTGTTTCTTACTCATTGAGACACACCGTTAATCAACAAAATCCAATATACTAAAAAGGGAATCTGGAACTGAAATGAGTCCAATGAAGATCAGAAAACTAACTTCTTGTCCCCAATGCAGCATAATTTTAAGGAGTAAGAATGGTCATAACAATTAATAACACTAGAAATAAGCACTGTGGACACCTAAATGAGGAATGAGAAGCATAAAATACCTTGTTTCTTACTCATTAAGACACCGTTCCGAATAAAACAAAACAATATACCAAAAAGAGGAATCTGGAATTGAAATGATTCCAATGAAGATCAGAAAACTAACTTCTTGTCCCTAAATGGACAATGCACAATTTTGAGGAGTAAGAATGGTCATAACAATGAATACCACTAGAAATATGGATTGTGGACACCTAAATGAGGAATGAGAAGCATAAATACGTTATTTTTCACTTATTGAGAGACATCGTTAATCATCAAAATCCTATAGGCCAAAAACTGCAATCTGGAACTAAAATAATTCCTATAAATTTAGAAAAGAAACTTCATGTCCCCAAATGCATAAAACAAAATTTTAAAAGAGTAAGACTGGTCATAACAATAATACCAATAGAAATATGCACTGTGGGACACCTAAATGAGGAATAAGAAGCATAAATTCCTTGTTTCTTACTCATTGAGACACTGTTATTCACAAAATCCGAATATCCAAAAAGAGGAATCTGGAACTAAATGAGTCTAATGAAGATCAGAAAACTACTTCTTGTCCCAAATGCATAATGCATAATTTTAAGGAGTAAGAATGGTCATAAAATTAATAACACTAGAAATATGAACTGTGGGACACGTAAATGAGGAATGAGAAGCATAAATACCTTGTTTCTTACTCATTGAGACACACCGTTAATCAACAAAATCCAATATACCAAAAGAGGAATCTGGAACTGAAATGAGTCCAATGAAGATCAGAAAACTAACTTCTTGTCCCTAAATGCACAATGCACAATTTTGAGGAGTAAGAATGGTCATAACAATGAATAACTAGAAATATGGATTGTGGGACACCTAAATGAGGAATGAGAAGCATAAATACATTATTTTTCATTTATTGAGAGACATTGTTAATCAACAAAATCCTATAGGCCAAAAACTGTAATCTGGAACTAAAATGATTCTATAAAGTTTAGAAAAGAAACTTCATGTCCCCAAATGCATAAAACAAAATTTAAAAGAGTAAGACTGGTCATAACAATAAATACCAATAGAAATATGCACTGTGGGACACCTAAATGAGGAATAAGAAGCATAAATTCCTTGTTTCTTACTCATTACGAGACACTGTTCATTCACAAAATCCGATATTCCAAAAAGAGGAATCTGGAACTAAAATGAGTCTAATGAAGATCAGAAAACTACTTTCTTGTCCCCAAATGCATAATGCATAATTTTAAGGAGTAAGAATGGTCATAAAATTAATAACACTAGAAATATGAACTGTGGGACACGTAAATGAGGAATGAGAAGCATAAATACCTTGTTTCTTACTCATTGAGACACACCGTTAATCAACAAAATCCAATATACCAAAAAGAGGAATCTGGAATTGAAATGAGTCCAATGAAGATCAGAAAACTAACTTCTTTCCCCAAATGCATAATTCATAATTTTAAGGAGTAAGAATGGTCATAAAAATTAATAACACTAGAAATATGAACTGTGGGACACGTAAATGAGGAATGAGAAGTATAAATACCTTGTTTCTTACTCATTGAGACACACCGTTAATCAACAAAATCCAATATACCAAAAAGAGGAATCTGGAACTGAAATTAGTCCAATGAAGATCAGAAAACTAACTTCTTGTCCCCAAATGCATAATTAATTTTAAGGAGTAAGAATAGTCATAAAAATTAATAACACTAGAAAATGAACTGTGGGACACGTAAATGAGGAATGAGAAGTATAAATACCTTGTTTCTTACTCATTGAGACACACCGTTAATCAACAAAATCCAATATACCAAAAAGAGGAATCTGGAATTGAAATGAGTCCAATGAAGATCAGAAAACTAACTTCTTGTCCCTAAATGCACAATGCACAATTTTGAGGAGTAAGAATGGTCATAACAATGAATACCACTAGAAATATGGATTGTGAGACACCGAAATGAGGAATGAGAAGCATAAATACATTGTTTTTAATTTATTGAGAGACACCGTTAATCAACAAATTCCCATAGGCCAAAAACTCGAATCTGGAACTAAAATGATTCCTTTAAAGATCAGAAAGAAACTTCATTTCCCAAATGCATAAAACATAATTTTAAAGAGTAAGAATTGTCATAACAATTAAGAGACACCGTTAATCCTCAAAATCCGATATATCAAAAAGAGGAATCTGGCACTGAAATGAGTCCAATGAAGATCAGAAAGCTTACTTCTTGTCCCTAAATGCATAATGCATAATTTTAAGGAGTAAGAATGGTTATAACAATTAATAACACCTAAATGAGGAATGAGAAGCATAAATACCTTGTTTCTTACTCATTGAGAGACACCGTTAATCAACAAAATCCAAATATACCAAAAAGTGGAATCTGGAACTGAAATGAGTCCAATGAAGATCAGAAAACTAACTTCTTGTCCCAAAAATGCATTCATAATTTTAAGGAGTAAGAATGGTCATAAAATTAATAACACTAGAAATATGACTGTGGGACACGTAAATGAGGAATGAGAAGTATAAATACCTTGTTTCTTACTCATTGAGACACACCGTTAATCAACAAAATCCAATATACAAAAAGAGGAATCTGGAATGAAATGAGTCCAATGAAGATCAGAAAACTAACTTCTTGTCCCTAATGCACAATGCATAATTTTAAGGAGTAAGAATGGTCATAACAATTAATAACACTAGAAATATGAACTGTGGACACGTAAATGAGGAATGAGAAGTATAAATACCTTGTTTCTTACTCATTGAGACACACCGTTAATCAACAAAATCCAATATACCAAAAAGAGGAATCTGGAATTGAAATGAGTCCAATGAAGATCAGAAAACTAACTTCTTGTCCCCAAATGCACAATGCATAATTTTAAGGAGTAAGAATGGTCATAACAATGAATACCACTAGAAATATGATTGTGGGACACCTAAATGAGGAATGAGAAGCATAAATACATTATTTTTCATTTATTGAGAGACATCGTTAATCAACAAAATCCTATAGGCCAAAAACTGAATCTGGAACTAAAATGATTCCTATAAAGTTTAGAAAAGAAACTTCATGTCCCCAAATGCATAAAACAAAATTTAAAAGAGTAAGACTGGTCATAACAATGAATACCACTAGAAATATGCACTGTGGGACACCTAAATGAGGAATAAGAAGCATAAATACCTTGTTTCTTACTCATTACGAGACACTGTTCATTCACAAAATCCGAATTCCAAAAAGAGGAATCTGGAACTGAAATGAGTCTAATGAAGATCAGAAAACTAACTTTTTGTCCCCAAATGCATAATGCATAATTTTAAGGAGTAAGAATGGTCATAACAATTAATAACACTAGAAATATGAACTGTGGGACACGTAAATGAGGAATGAGAAGCATAAATACCTTGTTTCTTACTCATTGAGACACACCGTTAATCAACAAAATCCAATATACCAAAAAGAGGAATCTGGAACTGAAATGAGTCCAATGAAGATCAGAAAACTAACTTCTTGTCCCCAAATGCATAATTCATAATTTTAAGGAGTAAGAATGGTCATAAAAATTAATAACTAGAAATATGAACTGTGGGACACGTAAATGAGGAATGAGAAGCATAAATACCTTGTTTCTTACTCATTGAGACACACCGTTAATCAACAAAATCCAATATACCAAAAAGAGGAATCTGGAATTGAAATGATCCAATGAAGATCAGAAAACTAACTTCTTGTCCCTAAATGCAATGCACAATTTTAGGAGTAAGAATGGTCATAACAATTAATACACTAGAAATATGGATTGTGGGACACGTAAATGAGGAATGAGAAGCATAAATACCTTGTTTTTTCACTTATTGAGAGACACCGTTAATCAACAAAATCCTATACCAAAAAGAATCTGGAACTAAAATGAGTTCCTAATAAGTCAGAAAAGAAACTTCTGTCCCCAAATGCATAAACAAAATTTTAAAAGGTAAGACTGGTCATAACAATAATACCTAGAAATATGACTGTGGGACACGTAAATGAGGAATAGAAGCATAAATACCTTGTTTCTTACTCATTACGAGACACTGTTCATTCACAAAATCCATATTCAAAAAGAGGAATCTGGAACTGAAATGAGTCTAATGAAGATCAGAAAACTACTTCTTGTCCCCAAATGCATAAATGCATAATTTTAAGGAGTAAGAATGGTCATAACAATTAATAACACTAGAAATATGAACTGTGGGACACGTAAATGAGGAATGAGAAGCATAAATACCTTGTTTCTTACTCATTGAGACACACCGTTAATCAACAAAATCCAATATACCAAAAAGAGGAATCTGGAACTGAAATGAGTCCAATGAAGATCAGAAACTAACTTCTTGTCCCCAAATGCACAATGCACAATTTTAAGGAGTAAGAATGGTCATAACAATGAATACCTAGAAATATGATGTGGGACACCTAAATGAGGAATGAGAAGCATAAATACCTTATTTTCTTTATTGAGAGACATTGTTAATCAACAAAATCCTATACCAAAAAGAAATCTGGAACTAAATGATTGCTATTCAAAGTTTAGAAAAGAAACTTCTTGTCCCAAATGCATAAACAAATTTAAGAGTAAGAATGGTCATAACAATAATACCACTAGAAATATGCACTGTGGACACCTAAATGAGGAATGAGAAGCATAAATACCTTGTTTCTTACTCATTGAGACACTGTTAATTCACAAAATCCATATTCCAAAAAGAGGAATCTGGAACTAAAATGAGTCTAATGAAGATCAGAAAACTACTTCTTGTCCCCAAATGCATAAATAATTTTAAGGAGTAAGAATGGTCATAAAAATTAATAACACTAGAAATATGAACTGTGGGACACGTAAATGAGGAATGAGAAGCATAAATACCTTGTTTCTTACTCATTGAGACACACCGTTAATCAACAAAATCCAATATACCAAAAAGAGGAATCTGGAACTGAAATGATCCAATGAAGATCAGAAAACTAACTTCTTGTTCCCCAAATGCATAATTCATAATTTTAAGGAGTAAGAATGGTCATAAAAATTAATAACACTAGAAATATGAACTGTGGGACACGTAAATGAGGAATGAGAAGTAAAATACCTTGTTTCTTACTCATTGAGACACACCGTTAATCAACAAAATCCAATATACCAAAAAGAGGAATCTGGAACTGAAATTAGTCCAATGAAGATCAGAAAACTAACTTCTTGTCCCCAAATGCATAATTCTTAATTTTAAGGAGTAAGAATAGTCATAAAAATTAATAACACTAGAAATATGAACTGTGGGACACGTAAATGAGGAATGAGAAGTATAAATACCTTGTTTCTTACTCATTGAGACACACCGTTAATCAACAAAATCCAATATACCAAAAAGAGGAATCTGGAATTGAAATGAGTCCAATGAAGATCAGAAAACTAACTTCTTGTCCCTAAATGCACAATGCACATTTTGAGGAGTAAGAATGGTCATAACAATGAATACCACTAGAAATATGGATTGTGAGACACCGGAAATGAGGAATGAGAAGCATAATACATTGTTTTTAATTTATTGAGAGACACCGTTAATCAACAAATTCCCATAGGCCAAAAACTCGAATCTGGAACTAAAATGATTCCTTTAAAGATCAGAAAAGAAACTTTCATTTCTCCAAATGCATAAAACATAATTTTAAAGAGTAAGAATTGTCATAACAATTAAGAGACACCGTTAATCCTCAAAATCCGATATATCAAAAAGAGGAATCTGGCACTGAAATGAGTCCAATGAAGATCAGAATGCTTACTTCTTGTCCCTAAATGCATAATGCATAATTTTAAGGAGTAAGAATGGTTATAACAATTAATAACACTAAATGAGGAATGAGAAGCATAAATACCTTGTTTCTTACTCATTGAGAGACACCGTTAATAACCAAATCAATATACCAAAAAGTGGAATCTGGAACTGAAATGAGTCCAATGAAGATCAGAAAATTAACTTCTTGTCCCAAAATGCATAATTCAAAATTTTAAGGAGTAAGAATGGTCATAAAAATTAATAACACTAGAAATACGAACTGTGGGACACGTAAATGAGGAATGAGAAGTATAAATACCTTGTTTCTTACTCATTGAGACACACCGTTAATCAACAAAATCCAATATACCAAAAAGAGGAATCTGGAATTGAAATGAGTCCAATGAAGATCAGAAACTAACTTCTTGTCCCTAAATGCACAATGCACAATTTTGAAGGAGTAAGAATGGTCATAAAATTAATAACACTAGAAATATGAACTGTGGGACACGTAAATGAGGAATGAGAAGTATAAATACCTTGTTTCTTACTCATTGAGACACACGTTAATCAACAAAATCCAATATACCAAAAAGAGGAATCTGGAATTGAAATGAGTCCAATGAAGATCAGAAAACTAACTTCTTGTCCCTAAATGCACAATGCACAATTTTGAAAGTAAGAATGGTCATAACAAATACCACTAGAAATATGATTGTGGACACCTAAATGAGGAATGAGAAGCATAAATACATTATTTTTCATTTATGAGAGACATCGTTAATCAACAAAATCCTATAGGCCAAAAACTGCAATCTGGAACTAAAATGATCCTAAAAGTTTAGAAAGAAACTTCATGTCCCCAAATGCATAAAACAAAATTTAAAAGAGTAAGACTGGTCATAACAATGAATACCACTAGAAATATGCACTGTGGGACACCTAAATGAGGAATAAGAAGCATAAATACCTTGTTTCTTACTCATTACGAGACACTGTTCATTCACAAAATCCGAATTCCAAAAAGAGGAATCTGGAACTGAAATGAGTCTAATGAAGATCAGAAAACAACTTTCTTGTCCCAAATGCATAATGCATAATTTTAAGGAGTAAGAATGGTCATAACAATTAATAACACTAGAAATATGCACTGTGGAACACCTAAATGAGGAATGAGAAGCATAAATACCTTGTTTCTTACTCATTGAGACACACCGTTAATCAACAAAATCCAATATACCAAAAAGTGGAATCTGGAACTGAAATGAGTCCAATGAAGATCAGAAAACTAACTTCTTTGTCCCGAATGCATAATTCATAATTTTAAGGAGTAAGAATGGTCATAAAAATTAATAACATTAGAAATATGAACTGTGGGACACGTAATGAGGAATGAGAAGTATAAATACCTTGTTTCTTACTCATTAAGACACACCGTTAATCAACAAAATCCAATATACCAAAAAGAGGAATCTGGAATTGAAATGATTCAATGAAGATCAGAAAACTAACTTCTTGTCCCTAAATGGACAATGCACAATTTTGAGGAGTAAGAATGGTCATAACAATGAATACCACTAGAAATATGGATTGTGGGACACCTAAATGAGGAATGAGAAGCATAAATACGTTATTTTTCACTTATTGAGAGACATCGTTAATCATCAAAATCCTATAGGCCAAAAACTGCAATCTGGAACTAAAATAATTCCTATAAAGTTTAGAAAAGAAACTTTATGTCCCCAAATGCATAAAACAAAATTTAAAAGAGTAAGACTGGTCATAACAATAAATACCAATAGAAATATGCACTGTGGGACACCTAAATGAGGAATAAGAAGCATAAATTCCTTGTTTCTTACTCATTACGAGACACTGTTCATTCACAAAAATCCGATATTCCAAAAAGAGGAATCTGGAACTAAAATGAGTCTAAATGAAGATCAGAAAACTACTTTCTTGTCCCCAATGCATAATGCATAATTTTAAGGAGTAAGAATGGTCATAACAATTAATAACACTAGAAATATGAACTGTGGGACACGTAAATGAGGAATGAGAAGCATAAATACCTTGTTTCTTACTCATTGAGACACACCGTTAATCACAAAACCAATATACCAAAAAGAGGAATCTGGAACTGAAATGAGTCCAATGAAGATCAGAAAACTAACTTCTGTCCCTAAATGCAGAATGCACAATTTTGATGAGTAAGAATGGTCATAACAATGAATACCACTAGAAATATGGATTGTGGGATACCTAAATGAGGAATGAGAAGCATAAATACATTATTTTTCATTTATTGAGAGACATCGTTAATCAACAAAATCCTATAGGCCAAAAACTGTAATCTGGAACTAAAATGATTCCTATAAAGTTAGAAAAGAAACTTCATGTCCCCAAACGCATAAAACAAAATTTAAAAGAGTAAGACTGGTCATAACAATAAATACCAATAGAAATATGCACTGTGAGACACCTAAATGAGGAATAAGAAGCATAAATTCCTTGTTTCTTACTCATTAACGAGACACTGTTCATTCAAAAAAATCCGATATTCCAAAAAGAGGAATCTGGAACTAAAATGAGTCTAATGAAGATCAGAAAACTACTTTCTTGTCCCCAAATGCATAATGCATAATTTTAAGAAGTAAGAATGGTCATAACAATTAATAACACTAGAAATATGAACTGTGGGACACGTAAATGAGGAATGAGAAGCATAAATACCTTGTTTCTTACTCATTGAGACACACCGTTAATCAACAAATCCAATATACCAAAAAGAGGAATCTGGAATTGAAATGATTCCAATGAAGATCAGAAAACTAACTTCTTTTCCCCAAATGCATAATTCATAATTTTAAGGAGTAAGAATGGTCATAAAAATTAATAACACTAGAAATATGAACTGTGGGAGACGTAAATGAGGAATGAGAAGTATAAATACCTTGTTTCTTACTCATTGAGACACAACCGTTAATCAACAAAATCCAATATACCAAAAAGAGGAATCTGGAACTGAAATTAGTTTCCAATGAAGATCAGAAAACTAACTTCTTGTCCCCAAATGCATAATTCTTAATTTTAAGGAGTAAGAATAGTCATAAAAATTAATAACACTAGAAATATGAACTGTGGGACACGTAAATGAGGAATGAGAAGTATAAATACCTTGTTTCTTACTCATTGAGAACACACCGTTAATCAACAAAATCCAATATACCAAAAAGAGGAATCTGGAATTGAAATGAGTCCAATGAAGATCAGAAAACTAACTTCTTGTCCTAAATGCACAATGCACAATTTTGAGGAGTAAGAATGGTCATAACAATGAATACCACTAGAAATATGGATTGTGAGACACCGAAATGAGGAATGAGAAGCATAAATACATTGTTTTTAATTTATTGAGAGACACCGTTAATCAACAAATTCCCATAGGCCAAAAACTCGAATCTGGAACTAAAATGATTCCTTTAAAGATCAGAAAGAAACTTCATTTCCCCAAATGCATAAAACATAATTTTAAAGAGTAAGAATTGTCATAACAATTAAGAGACACCGGTTAATCCTCAAAATCTGATATATCAAAAAGAGGAATCTGGCAACTGAAATGAGTCCAATGAAGATCAGAAAGCTTACTTCTTGTCCCTTAATGCATAATGCATAATTTAAGGAGTAAGAATGGTTATAACAATTAATAACACCTAAATGAGGAATGAGAAGCATAAATACCTTGTTTCTTACTCATTGAGAGACACCGTTAATCAACAAAATACAATATACCAAAAGTGGAATCTGGAACTGAATGAGTCCAATGAAGATCAGAAAACTAACTTCTTGTCCCAAATGCGTAATTCATAATTTTAAGGAGTAAAAATGGTCATAAAAATTAATAACACTAGAAATATGAACTGTGGGACACGTAAATGAGGAATGAGAAGTATAATACCTTGTTTCTTACTCATTGAGACACTCGTTAATCAACAAAATCCAATATACCAAAAAGAGGAATCTGGAATTTGAAATGAGTCTAATGAAGATCAGAAAACTAACTTCTTGTCTCCAAATGCATAATTCATAATTTTAAGGAGTAAGAATGGTCATAGAAATTAATAACACTACAAATATGAACTGTGGGACACGTAAATGAGGAATGAAAAGTATAAATACCTTGTTTCTTACTCATTGAGACACACATTTAATCAACAAAATCCAATATACCAAAAGAGGAATCTGGAACTGAAATTAGTCCAATGAAGATCAGAAAACTAACTTGTTGTCCCCAAATGCATAATTCATAATTTTAAGGAGTAAGAATGGTCATAAAAATTAATAACTAGAAATATGAACTGTGGGACACGTAAATGAGGAATGAGAAGTATAAATACCTTGTTTCTTACTCATTGAGACACCCGTTAATCAACAAAATCCAATATACCAAAGAGGAATCTGGAACTGAATTAGTCAATGAAGATTAGAAACTAACTTCTTGTCCCCAATGCATAATTCTTAATTTTAAGGAGTAAGAATAGTCATAAAAATTAATAACACTAGAAATATGAACTGTGGGACACGTAAATGAGGAATGAGAAGTATAAATACCTTGTTTCTTACTCATTGAGACACACCGTTAATCAACAAATCCAATATACCAAAAAGAGGAATCTGGAATTGAAATGAGTCCAATGAAGATCAGAAAACTAACTTCTTGTCTAAATGCACAATGCACAATTTTGAGGAGTAAGAATGGTCATAACAATGAATACCACTAGAAATATGGATTGTGAGACACCGAAATGAGGAATGAGAAGCATAAATACATTGTTTTTTTATTTATTGAGAGACAGTTAATCAACAAATTCCCATAGGCCAAAAACTCGAATCTGGAACTAAAATGATTCCTTTAAAGATCAGAAAAGAAACTTCATTTCCCAAATGCATAAAACATAATTTAAAGAGAAGAATTGTCATAACAATTAAGAGACACCATTATCCTCAAAAATCCGATATATCAAAAAGAGGAATCTGGCACTGAAATGAGTCCAATGAAGATCAGAAAGCTTACTTCTTGTCCCTAAATGCATAATGCATAATTTTAAGGAGTAAGAATGGTCATAACAATTAATAACACCTAATGAGGAATGAGAAGCATAAATACCTTGTTTCTTACTCATTGAGACACACCGTTAATCAACAAATCCAATATCCAAAAAGTGGAATCTGGAACTGAAATGAGTCAATGAAGATCAGAAAACTAACTTTTGTCCCAAATGCATAATTCATAATTTTAAGGAGTAAGAATGGTCATAAAAATTAATAACACTAGAAATATGAACTGTGGGACACGTAAATGAGGAATGAGAAGTATAAATACCTTGTTTCTTACTCATTGAGACACACCGTTAATCAACAAAAGTATCACAATCCATATACCAAAAAGAGGAATCTGGAATTGAAATGAGTCCAATGAAGATCAGAAAACTAACTTCTTGTCCCTAAATGCACAATGCACAATTTTGAGGAGTAAGAATGGTCATAACAATGAATACCACTAGAAATATGGATTGTGGACACCTAAATGAGGAATGAGAAGCATAAATACATTATTTTTCATTTATTGAGAGACATCGTTAATCAACAAAATCCTATAGGCAAATGTAATCTGGAACTAAAATGATTCCTATAAAGTTTAGAAAAGAAACTTCATGTCCCCAAATGCATAAAACAAAATTTAAAGTAAGACTGGTCATAACAATGAATACCACTAGAAATATGCACTGTGGGACACCTAAATGAGGAATAAGCATAAATACCTTGTTTCTTACTCATTACGAGACACTGTTCATTCACAAATCCGATATTCCAAAGAGGAATCTGGAAATGAATGAGTCTAATGAAGATCAGAAACTAACTTCTTGTCCCCAATGCATAATGCATAATTTTAAGGAGTAAGAATGGTCATAAAATTAATAACACTAGAAATATGAACTGTGGGACACGTAAATGAGGAATGAGAAGTATAAATACCTTGTTTCTTACTCATTGAGACACACCGTTAATCAACAAAATCCAATATACCAAAAAGAGGAATCTGGAACTGAAATGAGTCCAATGAAGATCAGAAAACTAACTTCTTGTCCCCAAATGCATAATTCATAATTTTAAGGAGTAAGAATGGTCATAAAAATTAATAACACTAGAAATATGAACTGTGGGACACGTAAATGAGGAATGAGAAGTATAAATACTTGTTTCTTACTCATTGAGACAACCGTTAATAACAAAATCCAATATACCAAAAAGAGGAATCTGGAATTGAAATGAGTCCAATGAAGATCAGAAAACTAACTTCTTGTCCTAAATGCACAATGCACAATTTTGAGGAGTAAGAATGGTCATAAAATGAATACACTAGAAATATGATTGTGGGACACCTAAATGAGGAATGAGAAGCATAATAATTATTTTTCATTTATTGAGAACACCGTTAATCAACAAAATCCTATAGGCCAAAAATTGCAATCTGGAACTAAAATGATTCCTAATAAAGTTTAGAAAAGAACTTCATGTCCCCAAATGCATAAAACAAAATTTAAAAGAGTAAGAATGGTCATAAAATGAATACACTAGAAATATGCACTGTGGGACACCTAAATGAGGAATAGAAGCATAAATACCTTGTTTCTTACTCATTACGAGACACTGTTCATTCACAAAATCCGAATTCCAAAAAGAGGAATCTGGAACTGAAATGAGTCTAATGAAGATCAGAAAACTACTTTCTTGTCCCCAATGCATAATGCATAATTTTAAGGAGTAAGAATGGTCATAACAATTAATAACACTAGAAATATGAACTGTGGACACGTAAATGAGGAATGAGAAGTATAAATACCTTGTTTCTTACTCATTGAGACACACCGTTAATCAACAAAATCCAATATACCAAAAAGAGGAATCTGGAATGAAATGAGTCCAATGAAGATCAGAAAACTAACTTCTTGTCCCCAAATGCATAATTCATAATTTTAAGGAGTAAGAATGGTCATAAAAATTAATAACACTAGAAATATGAACTGTGGGACACGTAAATGAGGAATGAGAAGTATAAATACCTTGTTTCTTACTCATTGAGACACACCGTTAATCAACAAAATCCAATATACCAAAAAGAGGAATCTGGAATTGAAATGAGTCCAATGAAGATCAGAAAACTAACTTCTTGTCCCCAAATGCACAATGCATAATTTTAAGGAGTAAGAATGGTCATAAAATTAATAAACTAGAAATATGAATGTGGACACGTAAATGAGGAATGAGAAGTATAAATACCTTGTTTCTTACTCATTGAGACACACGTTAATCAACAAAATCCAATATACCAAAAAGAGAATCTGGAACTGAAATGAGTCCAATGAAGATCAGAAAACTAACTTCTTGTCCCCAAATGCATACAAATTTTAAGAGTAAGAATGGTCATAACAATGAATACCACTAGAAATATGATGTGGGACACCTAAATGAGGAATGAGAAGCATAAATACCTTGTTTTTATTTATTGAGACATGTAATCACACAAAAATACTATAGGAAAACTGAATCTGGAAAAATGATCTAATAAAGTAGAAAGAAACTTTGTCCCCAAATGCATAATGCATAATTTAAGAGTAAGAATGGTCATAACAATTAATACACTAGAAATATGAACTGTGGGACACGTAAATGAGGAATGAGAAGATAAATACCTTGTTTCTTACTCATTGAGAACACTGTTATCAAAAATCCAATTCCAAAAGAGGAATCTGGAACTGAAATGAGTCCAATGAAGATCAGAAAACTAACTTCTTGTCCCCAAATGCATAATGCATAATTTTAAGGAGTAAGAATGGTCATAAAAATTAATAACACTAGAAATATGAACTGTGGGACACGTAAATGAGGAATGAGAAGTATAAATACCTTGTTTCTTACTCATTGAGACACACCGTTAATCAACAAAATCCAATATACCAAAAAGAGGAATCTGGAATGAAATGAGTCCAATGAAGATCAGAAAACTAACTTCTTGTCCCCAAATGCATAATTCATAATTTTAAGGAGTAAGAATGGTCATAAAAATTAATAACACTAGAAATATGAACTGTGGGACACGTAAATGAGGAATGAGAAGTATAAATACCTTGTTTCTTACTCATTGAGACACACCGTTAATCAACAAAATCCAATATACCAAAAAGAGGAATCTGGAACTGAAATGATCCAATGAAGATCAGAAAAACTAACTTCTTGTCCCCTAATGCATAATGCATAATTTTAAGGAGTAAGAATGGTCATAAAATTAATAACACTAGAAATATGATGTGGGACACTAAATGAGGAATGAGAAGCATAAATACCTTGTTTTTACTCATTGAGACACGTTAATCAACAAAATCCAATATACCAAAAAGAATCTGGAACTGAAATAGTCCTGAAGATCAGAAAAACTTTTGTCCCCAAATGCATAATGCATAATTTTAAGGAGTAAGAATGGTCATAACAATTAATAACACTAGAAATATGAACTGTGGGACACGTAAATGAGGAATGAGAAGTATAAATACCTTGTTTCTTACTCATTGAGACACTGTTAATCAACAAAATCCAATATACCAAAAAGAGGAATCTGGAACTAAATGAGTCCAATGAAGATCAGAAAACTAACTTCTTGTCCCCAAATGCATAATGCATAATTTTAAGGAGTAAGAATGGTCATAAAATTAATAACACTAGAAATATGAACTGTGGGACACGTAAATGAGGAATGAGAAGCATAAATACCTTGTTTCTTACTCATTGAGACACCGTTAATCAACAAAATCCATATAAAAAAGAAATCTGGAACTGAAATGAGTCCAATGAAGATCAGAAAACTAACTTCTTGTCCCCAAATGCATAATGCATAATTTTAAGGAGTAAGAATGGTCATAACAATGAATAACACTAGAAATATGATGTGGGAACCTAAATGAGGAATGAGAAGCATAAATACATTTTTTTCATTTATTGAGAGACATCGTTAATCAACAAAATCCTATACCAAAAAGAATCTGGAACTAAAATGTTCCAATGAAGATCAGAAAAGAAACTTCTGTCCCCAAATGCATAAAAATTTAAGAGTAAGAATGGTCATAACAATTAATAACACTAGAAATATGACTGTGGGACACGTAAATGAGGAATGAGAAGCATAAATACCTTGTTTCTTACTCATTGAGACACTGTTAATCAAAAAATCCGATATTCCAAAAAGAGGAATCTGGAACTGAAATGAGTCCAATGAAGATCAGAAAACTAACTTTCTTGTCCCAAATGCATAATGCATAATTTTAAGGAGTAAGAATGGTCATAACAATTAATAACACTAGAAATATGAACTGTGGGACACGTAAATGAGGAATGAGAAGTATAAATACCTTGTTTCTTACTCATTGAGACACCGTTAATCAACAAAATCCAATATACCAAAAGAGGAATCTGGAATTGAAATGAGTCCAATGAAGATCAGAAAACTAACTTCTTGTCCCCAAATGCATAATTCATAATTTTAAGGAGTAAGAATGGTCATAAAAATTAATAACACTAGAAATATGAACTGTGGGACACGTAAATGAGGAATGAGAAGTATAAATACCTTGTTTCTTACTCATTGAGACACGTTAATCAACAAAATCCAATATACCAAAAAGAGGAATCTGGAATTGAAATGAGTCCAATGAAGATCAGAAAACTAACTTCTTGTCCCCAAATGCATAATTCATAATTTTAAGGAGTAAGAATGGTCATAAAAATTAATAACACTAGAAATATGAACTGTGGGACACGTAAATGAGGAATGAGAAGTATAAATACCTTGTTTCTTACTCATTGAGACACACCGTTAATCAACAAAATCCAATATACCAAAAAGAGAATCTGGAACTTGAAATGAGTCCAATGAAGATCAGAAAACTAACTTCTTGTCCCCTAATGCATAATGCACAATTTTTAAGGAGTAAGAATGGTCATAACAATTAATAACCTAGAAATATGGATGTGGGACACCTAAATGAGGAATGAGAAGCATAAATACTTGTTTCTTATTGAGAGACACCGTTAATCAACAAAATCCAATATACCAAAAAGAAATCTGGAACTAAAATGATCCAAGATCAGAAAAAAAACTTCTTGTCCCAAATGCATAAATAATTTTAAGAGTAATTTCATAATTAAGGACGTAATTCAAATGAATGAGAATCTGGCACTGAAATGAGTCCAATGAAGATCAGAAACTACTTGTCAATGCATAATGATGGAGTAAGAATGGATAACAATTAATAATGAGGAATGAGAAGCATAAATACCTTGTTTCTTACTCATTGAGACACCGTTAATCAACAAAATCCAATATACCAAAAAGAGGAATCTGGAACTGAAATGAGTCCAATGAAGATCAGAAAACTAACTTCTTGTCCCAAATGCATAATGCATAATTTTAAGGAGTAAGAATGGTCATAAAAATTAATAACACTAGAAATATGAACTGTGGGACACGTAAATGAGGAATGAGAAGTAAAATACCTTGTTTCTTACTCATTGAGACACAGTTAATCAACAAAATCCAATATACCAAAAGAGGAATCTGGAATGAAATGAGTCCAATGAAGATCAGAAAACTAACTTCTTGTCCCCAAATGCATAATTC
>FNXX01000422.1:0-11490 GCA_900108845.1 Iljinskaea planisiliqua | reverse complement strand
GAATTACTGCCAGTTCTGTAGGACGCCTAAATGAGGATGAGAAGCATATATACCTTGTTTCTCATTCATTGGGAGACACCGTTAATCAACCAAATCAATTACACAAAAAAGGAATCTGGAACAAAAATGAGTCCCATGAAATCAGAAAAGAACTTCATGTCCCAATGATCAAAAAATAAAACGAATTTTAAAGTAAGAATGTCATAACAATGAATACCACTAAATGTGCATTGTAGGACTCCTAAATGAGGATGAGAAGCATATATACCTTGTTTCTCATTCATTGGGAGACACCGTTAATCAACCAAATCAATTACACCAAAAAGAGGAATCTGGAACAAAAATGAGTCCATGAAGATCAGAAAAGGAACTTCATGTCCCCAAATGCATAAAACAGAATTTTAAAGTAAGAATTCCATAACAATGAATACCACTAGAATTGCATTGGGGACTCCTAAATGAGGAATGAGAATCATATATACATTGTTTCTCATTCATTGGGAGACACCGTTAATCAACCAAATCAATTACACCAAAAATAGGAATCTGGAACTAAAATGAGTCTCATGAAGATCAGAAAAGGAATTTCATGTCCCCAAATGCATAAAACTGAATTTAATGAGTAAGAATGTCCAACAATGAATACCACTAGAAATGTGCATTGTAGGACGCCTAAATGAGGATTGAGAAGCATATATACTTGTTTCTCATTCATTGGGAGACACCGTTAATCAACCAAATCAATTACACACAAAAAGAGGAATCTGAACAAAAATGAGTCCTATGAAGATCAGAAAAGGAACTTCATGTCCCCAAATGCATAAAACAAATTTTAAAAGTAAGAATGGTCATAACAATGAATACCACTAGAATATGCATTGTGGACTCCTAAATGAGGAGAAGCATATATACATTGTTTCTCATTCATTGGGAGACACCGTTAATCAACCAAATCAATTACACCAAAAAAGGAATCTGGAACTAAAATGAGTCTCATGAAGATCAGAAAAGGAACTTCATGTCCCCAAATGCATAAAAGAATTTTAATGAGTAAGAATGTCATAACAATGAATACCACTAGAAATGTGCATTGTAGGACGCCTAAATGAGGATTGAGAAGCATATATACCTTGTTTCTCATTCATTGGGAGACACCGTTAATCAACCAAATCAATTACACCAAAAAGAGGAATCTGGAACAAAAATGAGTCCATGAAGATCAGAAAAGGAACTTCATGTCCCCAAATGCATAAAACAGAATTTTAAAGAGTAAGAATGTCATAACAATGAATACCACTAGAATTATGCATTGTGGGACTCCTAAATGAGGAATGAGAAGCATATATACATTGTTTCTCATTCATTGGGAGACACCGTTAATCAACCAAATCAATTACACCAAAAAGAGGAATCTGGAACTAAAATGAGTCCATGAAGATCAGAAAAGGAACTTCATGTCCCCAAATGCATAAAACTGAATTTTAATGAGTAAGAATGTATAACAATGAATACCACTAGAAATGTGCATTGTAGGACGCCTAAATGAGGATTGAGAAGCATATATACCTTGTTTCTCATTCATTGGGAGACACCGTTAATCAACCAAATCAATTACACCAAAAAGAGGAATCTGGAACAAAAATGAGTCCATGAAGATCAGAAAAGGAACTTCATGAGTAAGAATGTCCATAACAATGAATACCACTAGAAATGTGCATTGTGGGACGCCTAAATGAGGATTGAGAAGCATATATACTTGTTTCTCATTCATTGGGAGACACCGTTAATCAACCAAATCAATTACACCAAAAAGAGGAATCTGGAACAAAAATGAGTCCATGAAGATCAAAAGGAACTTCATGTCCCCAAATGCATAAAACAAATTTTAATGAGTAAGAATACCATAACAATGAATACCACTAGAAATATGCATTGGGACTCCTAAATGAGGATTGAGAAGCATATATACATTGTTTCTCATTCATTGGGAGACACCGTTAATCAACCAAATCAATTACACCAAAAGAGGAATCTGGAACAAAATGAGTCTCATGAAGATCAGAAAAGGAACTTCATGTCCCCAAATGCATAAAACAGAATTTTAATGAGTAAGAATGTCATAACAATGAATACCACTAGAATGTGCATTGTAGGACGCCTAAATGAGGATTGAGAAGCATATATACTTGTTTCTCATTCATTGGGAGACACCGTTAATCAACCAAATCAATTACACCAAAAAGAATCTGGAACTAAAATGAGTCTCATGAAGATCAGAAAAGGAACTTCATGTCCCCAAATGCATAAAACTGAATTTTAATGAGTAAGAATGTCATAACAATGAATACCACTAGAAATGTGCATTGTAGGACGCCTAAATGAGGATTGAGAAGCATATATACTTGTTTCTCATTCATTGGGAGACACCGTTAATCAACCAAATCAATTACACCAAAAAGGAATCTGGAACAAAAATGAGTTATGAAGATCAGAAAAGGAACTTCATGTCCCCAAATGCATAAAACGAATTTTAATGAGTAAGAATGACCATAACAATGAATACCACTAGAAATGTGCATTGTAGGACGCCTAAATGAGGATGAGAAGCATATATACATTGTTTCTCATTCATTGGGAGACACCGTTAATCAACCAAATCAATTACACCAAAAAGAGGAATCTGGAACTAAAATGAGTCATGAAGATCAGAAAAGGAACTTCATGTCCCCAAATGCATAAAACTGAATTTTAATGTAAGAATGTCATAACAATGAATACCACTAGAAATGTGCATTGTAGGACGCCTAAATGAGGATTGAGAAGCATATATACTTGTTTCTCATTCATTGGGAGACACCGTTAATCAACCAAATCAATTACACCAAAAAGAGGAATCTGGAAAAAAATGAGTCCATGAAGATCAGAAAAGGAACTTCATGTCCCCAAATGCATAAAACAGAATTTTAAAGTAAGAATGTCATAACAATGAATACCACTAGAATTATGCATTGTGGACTCCTAAATGAGGAATGAGAATATATACATTGTTTCTCATTCATTGGGAGACACCGTTAATCAACCAAATCAATTACACCAAAAAGGAATCTGGAACTAAAATGAGTCTCATGAAGATCAGAAAAGGAACTTCATGTCCCCAAATGCATAAAAGAACTTTAATGAGTAAGAATGTCCATAACAATGAATACCACTAGAAATGTGCATTGTAGGACGCCTAAATGAGGATTGAGAAGCATATATACCTTGTTTCTCATTCATTGGGAGACACCGTTAATCAACCAAATCAATTACACCAAAAAAGGAATCTGGAACTAAAATGAGTCTCATGAAGATCAGAAAAGGAACTTCATGTCCCCAAATGCATAAAACTGAATTTTAATGAGTAAGAATCCATAACAATGAATACCACTAGAAATGTGCATTGTAGGACGCCTAAATGAGGATGAGAAGCATATATACTTGTTTCTCATTCATTGGGAGACACCGTTAATCAACCAAATCAATTACACCAAAAAGAGGAATCTGGAACAAAAATGAGTCATGAAGATCAGAAAAGGAACTTCATGTCCCCAAATGCATAAAACAGAATTTTAATAAGAATGTCATAACAATGAATACCACTAGAAATGTGCATTAGGACTCCTAAATGAGGAATGAGAAGCATATATACATTGTTTCTCATTCATTGGGAGACACCGTTAATCAACCAAATCAATTACACCAAAAATAGGAATCTGGAACTAAAATGAGTCTCATGAAGATCAGAAAAGGAACTTCATGTCCCCAAATGCAAAAAGAATTTTAAAGAGTAAGAATGTCATAACAATGAATACCACTAGAATTATGGCATTGTAGACTCCTAAATGAGGAATGTGAATCATATATACATTGTTTCTCATTCATTGGGAGACACCGTTAATCAACCAAATCAATTACACCAAAATAGGAATCTGGAACTAAAATGAGTCTCATGAAGATCAGAAAAGGAATTTCATGTCCCCAAATGCATAAAACTGAATTTTAAAGTAAGAATGTCCATAACAATGAATACCACTAGAAATGTGCATTGTAGGACTCCTAAATGAGGATTGAGAAGCATATATACTTGTTTCTCATTCATTGGGAGACACGTTAATCAACCAAATCAATTACACCAAAAAGGAATCTGGAACTAAAATGAGTCTCATGAAGATCAGAAAAGGAATTTCATGTCCCCAAATGCATAAAACTGAATTTTAATGAGTAAGAATGTCCATAACAATGAATACCACTAGAAATGTGCATTGTAGGACGCCTAAATGAGGATTGAGAAGCATATATACCTTGTTTCTCATTCATTGGGAGACACCGTTAATCAACCAAATCAATTACACCAAAAATAGGAATCTGGAACTAAAATGAGTCTCATGAAGATCAAAAGGAATTTCATGTCCCCAAATGCATAAAACTGAATTTTAATGAGTAAGAATGTCATAACAATGAATACCACTAGAAATGTGCATTGTAGGACGCCTAAATGAGGATTGAGAAGCATATATACTTGTTTCTCATTCATTGGGAGACACCGTTAATCAACCAAATCAATTACACCAAAAAAGGAATCTGGAACAAAAATGAGTCCATGAAGATCAGAAAAGGAACTTCATGTCCCCAAATGCATAAACAGAATTTTAAAATAGAAGGTCATAACAATGAATACCACTAGAAATGCATTGTAGGACGCCTAAATGAGGATTGAGAAGCATATATACTTGTTTCTCATTCATTGGGAGACACCGTTAATCAACCAAATCAATTACACCAAAAATAGGAATCTGGAACTAAAATGAGTCCATGAAGATCAGAAAAGGAACTTCATGTCCCCAAATGCATAAAAAGAATTTTAAAGAGTAAGAATGTCATAACAATGAATACCACTAGAATATGCATTGTGGACT
This sequence comes from Iljinskaea planisiliqua, assembly GCA_900108845.1. Classification (NCBI taxonomy): domain Eukaryota; kingdom Viridiplantae; phylum Streptophyta; class Magnoliopsida; order Brassicales; family Brassicaceae; genus Iljinskaea; species Iljinskaea planisiliqua. The sequence continues at coordinate 6,535 of FNXX01000422.1, read as the reverse complement.
CCTAAATGAGGAATGAGAATATATATACATTGTTTCTCATTCATTGGGAGACACCGTTAATCAACCAAATCAATTACACCAAAAATAGGAATCTGGAACTAAAATGAGTCTCATGAAGATCAGAAAAGGAATTTCATGTCCCCAAATGCATAAAACTGAATTTAATGAGTAAGAATGTCATAACAATGAATACCACTAGAAATGTGCATTGTAGGACGCCTAAATGAGGATTGAGAAGCATATATACCTTGTTTCTCATTCATTGGGAGACACCGTTAATCAACCAAATCAATTACACCAAAAAGAGGAATCTGGAACTAAAATGAGTCCATGAAGATCAGAAAAGGAACTTCATGTCCCCAAATGCATAAAACTGAATTTTAATGAGTAAGAATGTCATAACAATGAATACCACTAGAAATGTGCATTGTAGGACGCCTAAATGAGGATTGAGAAGCATATATACTTGTTTCTCATTCATTGGGAGACACCGTTAATCAACCAAATCAATTACACCAAAAATAGGAATCTGGAACTAAAATGAGTCTCATGAAGATCAGAAAAGGAACTTCATGTCCCCAAATGCATAAAATGAATTTAATGAGTAAGAATGTCCATAACAATGAATACCACTAGAAATGTGCATTGTAGGACGCCTAAATGAGGATTGAGAAGCATATATACTTGTTTCTCATTCATTGGGAGACACCGTTAATCAACCAAATCAATTACACCAAAAATAGGAATCTGGAACTAAAATGAGTCTATGAAGATCAGAAAGGAATTTCATGTCCCCAAATGCATAAAATGAATTTAATGAGTAAGAATGTCCATAACAATGAATACCACTAGAAATGTGCATTGTAGGACCCTAAATGAGGATTGAGAAGCATATATATTGTTTCTCATTCATTGGGAGACACCGTTAATCAACCAAATCAATTACACCAAAAAGAGGAATCTGGAACAAAAATGAGTCCATGAAGTCAGAAAAGGAACTTCATGTCCCCAAATGCATAAAACAGAATTTTAAAAGTAAGAATGTCATAACAATGAATACCACTAGAATATGCATTGGGACTCCTAAATGAGGAATGAGAATGCATATATACATTTCTCATTCATTGGGAGACACCGTTAATCAACCAAATCAATTACACCAAAAATAGGAATCTGGAAAAATGAGTCCATGAAGATCAGAAAAGGAATTTCCCCAAATGCATAAAACAGAATTTTAAGAGTAAGAATGTCATAACAATGAATACCACTAGAAATTGCATTGTGGGACTCCTAAATGAGGAATGAGAAGCATATATACATTGTTTCTCATTCATTGGGAGACACCGTTAATCAACCAAATCAATTACACCAAAAAAGGAATCTGGAACTAAAATGAGTTATGAAATCAGAAAAGGAACTTCATGTCCCAAATGCATAAAACTGAATTTAATGAGTAAGAATGACCATAACAATGAATACCACTAGAAATGTGCATTGTAGGACGCCTAAATGAGGATGAGAAGCATATATACTTGTTTCTCATTCATTGGGAGACACCGTTAATCAACCAAATCAATTACACCAAAAAGAGGAATCTGGAACTAAAATGAGTCCATGAAGATCAGAAAGGAATTTCATGTCCCCAAATGCATAAAATGAATTTTAAGAGTAAGAATGTCATAACAATGAATACCACTAAATTATGCATTGTGGACTCCTAAATGAGGAATGAGAAGCATATATACATTGTTTCTCATTCATTGGGAGACACCGTTAATCAACCAAATCAATTACACCAAAAATAGGAATCTGGAACTAAAATGAGTCTCATGAAGATCAGAAAAGGAATTTCATGTCCCCAAATGCATAAAACTGAATTTTAATGAGTAAGAATGCCATAACAATGAATACCACTAGAAATGTGCATTGTAGGACCTAAATGAGGATTGAGAAGCATATATACCATTGTTTCTCATTCATTGGGAGACACCGTTAATCAACCAAATCAATTACACCAAAAAGAGGAATCTGGAACTAAAATGAGTCATGAAGATCAGAAAGGAATTTCATGTCCCCAAATGCATAAAAGAATTTTAATGAGTAAGAATGTCCATAACAATGAATACCACTAGAAATGTGCATTGTAGGACGCCTAAATGAGGATTGAGAAGCATATATACCTTGTTTCTCATTCATTGGGAGACACCGTTAATCAACCAAATCAATTACACCAAAAAGAGAATCTGGAACAAAAATGAGTCCATGAAGATCAGAAAAGGAACTTCATGTCCCCAAATGCATAAAACAGAATTTTAATGAGTAAGAATCCATAACAATGAATACCACTAGAAATGTGCATTGTAGGACGCCTAAATGAGGATGTGAAGCATATATACACTTGTTTCTCATTCATTGGGAGACACCGTTAATCAACCAAATCAATTACACCAAAAATAGGAATCTGGAACTAAAATGAGTCTCATGAAGATCAGAAAAGGAATTTCATGTCCCCAAATGCATAAAACTGAATTTTAATGAGTAAGAATGTCATAACAATGAATACCACTAGAAATGTGCATTGTAGGACGCCTAAATGAGGATTGAGATATATATACTTGTTTCTCATTCATTGGGAGACACCGTTAATCAACCAAATCAATTACACCAAAAAGGAATCTGGAACAAAAATGAGTCATGAAGTCAGAAAAGGAACTTCATGAGTAAGAATGTCCATAACAATGAATACCACTAGAAATGTGCATTGTAGGACGCCTAAATGAGGATTGAGAAGCATATATACCTTGTTTCTCATTCATTGGGAGACACCGTTAATCAACCAAATCAATTACACCAAAAAGAGGAATCTGGAACAAAAATGAGTCCATGAAGATCAGAAAAGGAACTTCATGTCCCCAAATGCATAAAACAGAATTTTAAAGAGTAAGAATCTCATAACAATGAATACCACTAGAATTATGCATTGTGGACTCCTAAATGAGGAATGAGAATCATATATACATTGTTTCTCATTCATTGGGAGACACCGTTAATCAACCAAATCAATTACACCAAAAATAGGAATCTGGAACTAAAATGAGTCTCATGAAGATCAGAAAAGGAATTTCATGTCCCCAAATGCATAAAACTGAATTTTAATGAGTAAGAATGTCCATAACAATGAATACCACTAGAAATGTGCATTGTAGGACGCCTAAATGAGGATTGAGAAGCATATATACTTGTTTCTCATTCATTGGGAGACACCGTTAATCAACCAAATCAATTACACCAAAAAAGGAATCTGGAACTAAAATGAGTCTCATGAAGATCAGAAAGGAATTTCATGTCCCCAAATGCATAAAATGAACTTTAATGAGTAAGAATGTCCATAACAATGAATACCACTAGAAATGTGCATTGTAGGACGCCTAAATGAGGATTGAGAAGCATATATACCTTGTTTCTCATTCATTGGGAGACACCGTTAATCAACCAAATCAATTACACCAAAAAGAGGAATCTGGAACAAAATGAGTCCATGAAGATCAGAAAAGGAACTTCATGTCCCCAAATGCATAAAACAGAATTTTAATGAGTAAGAATCCATAACAATGAATACCACTAGAAATATGCATTGTAGGACTCCTAAATGAGGAATTGAGAAGCATATATACATTGTTTCTCATTCATTGGGAGACACCGTTAATCAACCAAATCAATTACACCAAAAATAGGAATCTGGAACTAAAATGAGTCTCATGAAGATCAGAAAAGGAACTTCATGTCCCCAAATGCATAAAACTGAATTTTAATGAGTAAGAATGTCATAACAATGAATACCACTAGAAATGTGCATTGTAGGACGCCTAAATGAGGATTGAGACATATATACCTTGTTTCTCATTCATTGGGAGACACCGTTAATCAACCAAATCAATTACACCAAAAAGAGGAATCTGGAACAAAAATGAGTCAGAAGGTCAGAAAAGGAACTTAATGAGTAAGAATGTCCATAACAATGAATACCACTAGAAATGTGCATTGTAGGACGCCTAAATGAGGATTGAGAAGAATATATACCTTGTTTCTCATTCATTGGGAGACACCGTTAATCAACCAAATCAATTACACCAAAAAGAGGAATCTGGAACAAAAATGAGTCCATGAAGTCAGAAAAGGAACTTCATGTCCCCAAATGCATAAAACAGAATTTTAAAGAGTAAGAATCCATAACAATGAATACCACTAGAATATGCATTGTGGGACTCCTAAATGAGGAATGAGAAGCATATATACATTGTTTCTCATTCATTGGGAGACACCGTTAATCAACCAAATCAATTACACCAAAAATAGGAATCTGGAACTAAAATGAGTCTCATGAAGATCAGAAAAGGAATTTCATGTCCCCAAATGCATAAAAGAATTTTAATGAGTAAGAATGTCCATAACAATGAATACCACTAGAAATGTGCATTGTAGGACGCCTAAATGAGGATTGAGATGCATATATACCTTGTTTCTCATTCATTGGGAGACACCGTTAATCAACCAAATCAATTACACCAAAACAGGAATCTGGAACTAAAATGAGTCATGAAGATCAGAAAAGGAACTTCATGTCCCCAAATGCATAAAACTGAATTTTAATGAGTAAGAATGTCCATAACAATGAATACCACTAGAAATGTGCATTGTAGGACGCCTAAATGAGGATTGAGAAGCATATATACCTTGTTTCTCATTCATTGGGAGACACCGTTAATCAACCAAATCAATTAACAAAAAAGAGGAATCTGGAACAAAATGAGTCTATGAAGATCAGAAAAGGAACTTCATGTCCCCAAATGCATAAAATGAATTTTAATGAGTAAGAATGTCATAACAATGAATACCACTAGAAATGTGCATTGTGGACGCCTAAATGAGGATTGAGAAGCATATATACCTTGTTTCTCATTCATTGGGAGACACCGTTAATCAACCAAATCAATTACACCAAAAAGAGGAATCTGAACTAAAATGAGTCTCATGAAGATCAGAAAAGGAATTTCATGTCCCCAAATGCATAAAACAGAATTTTAAAAGTAAGAATGTCATAACAATGAATACCACTAGAATTATGCATTGTGAGGACTCCTAAATGAGGAATGAGAAGCATATATACATTGTTTCTCATTCATTGGGAGACACCGTTAATCAACCAAATCAATTACACCAAAATAGGAATCTGGAACTAAAATGAGTCTCATGAAGATCAGAAAAGGAATTTCATGTCCCCAAATGCATAAAACTGAATTTAATGAGTAAGAATGTCATAACAATGAATACCACTAGAAATGTGCATTGTAGGACGCCTAAATGAGGATTGAGAAGCATATATACCTTGTTTCTCATTCATTGGGAGACACCGTTAATCAACCAAATCAAACACCAAAAAGAGGAATCTGAACTAAAATGAGTCTCATGAAGATCAGAAAAGGAATTTCATGTCCCCAAATGCATAAAACAACTTTAATGAGTAAGAATGTCATAACAATGAATACCACTAGAAATGCATTGTGGACGCCTAAATGAGGATTGAGACATATATACCTTGTTTCTCATTCATTGGGAGACACCGTTAATCAACCAAATCAATTACACCAAAAAGGAATCTGGAACTAAAATGAGTCTCATGAAGATCAGAAAAGGAATTCATGTCCCCAAATGCATAAAACAGAATTTTAATGAGTAAGAATGTCCATAACAATGAATACCACTAGAAATGTGCATTGTAGGACGCCTAAATGAGGATTGAGATGCATATATATACCTTGTTTCTCATTCATTGGGAGACACCGTTAATCAACCAAATCAATTACACCAAAAAGGAATCTGGAACTAAAATGAGTCTCATGAAGATCAGAAAAGGAATTCATGTCCCCAAATGCATAAAAGAATTTAATGAGTAAGAATGTCCATAACAATGAATACCACTAGAAATGTGCATTGTAGGACGCCTAAATGAGGATTGAGAAGCATATATACCTTGTTTCTCATTCATTGGGAGACACCGTTAATCAACCAAATCAATTACACCAAAAAGAGGAATCTGGAACAAAAATGAGTCCATGAATCAGAAAAGGAACTTCATGTCCCCAAATGCATAAAACAGAATTTTAAAGAGTAAGAATCTCATAACAATGAATACCACTAGAATTATGCATTGTGGGACTCCTAAATGAGGAATGTGAGATCATATATACATTGTTTCTCATTCATTGGGAGACACCGTTAATCAACCAAATCAATTACACCAAAATAGGAATCTGGAACTAAAATGAGTCTCATGAAGATCAGAAAAGGAATTCATGTCCCCAAATGCATAAAACTGAATTTTAATGAGTAAGAATGTCATAACAATGAATACCACTAGAAATGTGCATTGTAGGAGCCTAAATGAGGATGAGAAGCATATATACATTGTTTCTCATTCATTGGGAGACACCGTTAATCAACCAAATCAATTACACCAAAAAGGAATCTGGAACTA
>FNXX01000211.1:0-24556 GCA_900108845.1 Iljinskaea planisiliqua | reverse complement strand
TCTTACTCTGAGAGACACCGTTAATCAACAAAATCCAATATACCGAAAAGAGGAATCTGAACTGAAATGAGTCCAATGAAGATCAGAAAACTAACTTCTTGTCCCCAAATGCATAATTCATAATTTTAAGGAGTAAGAATGGTCATAACAATGAATACCACTAGAAATATGGATTGTGGGACACCTAAATGAGGAATGAGAAGCATAAATACATTGTTTTCATTTATTGAGAGACACCGTTAATCAACAAAATCCTATAGGCCAAAAACTGGAATCTGGAACTAAAATGAGTCCAATAAAGATCAGAAAAGAAACTTTGTCCCCAAATGCATAAAACATAATTTAAGGAGTAAGAATGTCATAACAATGAATACCACTAGAAATATGGATTGTGGGACAACTAAATGAGGAATGAGAAGCAAAATACATTGTTTCTTATTGAGAGACACCGTTAATCAACAAAATCCAATATACCAAAAAGGAATCTGGAACTAAAATGAGTCCAATGAAGATCAGAAAACTAACTTCTTGTCCCCAAATGCATAATTCATAATTTAAGGAGTAAGAATGGTCATAACAATGAATACCACTAGAAATATGGATTGTGGGACACTAAATGAGGAAGAAGCATAAATACATTGTTTTTCATTTATTGAGAGACACCGTTAATCAACAAAATTATAGGCCAAAAACTGGAATCTGGAACTAAAATGAGTCCAATGAAGATCAGAAAAAAACTTCATGTCCCCAAATGCATAAAACATAATTTAAAGAGTAAGAATCATAACAATGAATACCACTAGAAATATGCATTGTGGGACACTAAATGAGGAATGAGAAGCAAAATACTTGTTTCATTTATTGAGAGACACCGTTAATCAACAAAATCCAATATACCGAAAAAGGAATCTGGAACTAAAATGAGTCCAATGAAGATCAGAAAACTAACTTCTTGTCCCCAAATGCATAATTCATAATTTAAGAGTAAGAATGGTCATAACAATGAATACCACTAGAAATATGATGTGGGACACTAAATGAGGAATGAGAAGCAAAATACTTGTTTTCATTTATTGAGAGACACCGTTAATCAACAAAATCCTATACCAAAAAGGAATCTGGAACTAAAATGAGTCCAATGAAGATCAGAAAAAAACTTCTTGTCCCCAAATGCATAATTCACAATTTTAAGAGTAAGAATCATAACAATGAATACCACTAGAAATATGATTGTGGGACACTAAATGAGGAATGAGAAGCAAAATACTTGTTTCTTATTGAGAGACACCGTTAATCAACAAAATCCTATAGGAAAAGGAATCTGGAACTAAAATGAGTCCAATAAAGATCAGAAAAAAACTTCTTGTCCCCAAATGCATAAAACATAATTTAAAAGTAAGAATGTCATAACAATGAATACCACTAGAAATATGCATTGTGGGACAACTAAATGAGGAATGAGAAGCAAAATACTTGTTTCTTATTGAGAGACACCGTTAATCAACAAAATCCTATACCAAAAGGAATCTGAACTAAAATGAGTCCTATAGATCAAGAAGAAAAAAACTTCTTGTCCCCAAATGCATAATTCACAATTTTAAGGAGTAAGAATGGTCATAACAATGAATACCACTAGAAATATGGATGTGGGACACTAAATGAGGAATGAGAAGCAAAATACATTGTTTCTTATGAGAGACACCGTTAATCAACAAAATCCTATACCAAAAACTGGAATCTGGAACTAAAATGAGTCCAATAAAGATCAGAAAACTAACTTCATGTCCCCAAATGCATAAACATAATTTAAAAGAGTAAGAATGGTCATAACAATGAATACCACTAGAAATATGCACTGTGGGACAACTAAATGAGGAATGAGAAGCAAAATACCTTGTTTTTTACTCACTGAGAGACACCGTTAATCAACAAAATCCAATACCGAAAAGAGGAATCTGGAACTGAAATGAGTCCAATGAAGATCAGAAAACTAACTTCTTGTCCCCAAATGCATAATTCACAATTTTAAGGAGTAAGAATGGTCATAACAATGAATACCACTAGAAATATGGATTGTGGGACACCTAAATGAGGAATGAGAAGAACATAAATACATTGTTTTTCATTTATTGAGAGACACCGTTAATCAACAAAATCCTATAGGCCAAAAACTGGAATCTGGAACTAAAATGAGTCCTATAAAGATCAGAAAAAACTTCATGTCCCCAAATGCATAAACATAATTTAAAAGAGTAAGAATAATGGTCATAACAATGAATACCACTAGAAATATGCACTGTGGGACAACTAAATGAGGAATGAGAAGCAAAATACCTTGTTTCTTACTCACTGAGAGACACCGTTAATCAACAAAATCCAATATACCGAAAAAGGAATCTGGAACTGAAATGAGTCCAATGAAGATCAGAAAACTAACTTCTTGTCCCCAAATGCATAATTCACAATTTAAGGAGTAAGAATGGTCATAACAATGAATACCACTAGAAATATATTGTGGGACAACTAAATGAGGAATGAGAAGCAAAATACATTGTTTTTCATTTATTGAGAGACACCGTTAATCAACAAAATCCTATACCAAAAAGGAATCTGGAACTAAAATGAGTCCTATAAAGATCAGAAAAGAAACTTCTTGTCCCCAAATGCATAAACATAATTTAAAAGAGTAAGAATGGTCATAACAATGAATACCACTAGAAATATGCATGTGGGACAACTAAATGAGGAATGAGAAGCAAAATACTTGTTTTTCTTACTTGAGAGACACCGTTAATCAACAAAATCCTATACCAAAAGGAATCTGGAACTGAAATGAGTCCAATGAAGATCAGAAAAAAACTTTTGTCCCCAAATGCATAACATAATTTTAAGGAGTAAGAATGGTCATAACAATGAATACCACTAGAAATATGATTGTGGGACAACTAAATGAGGAATGAGAAGCAAAATACATTGTTTTTCATTTAGAGAGACACCGTTAATCAACAAAATCCTATAGGCCAAAAGGAATCTGGAACTAAAATGAGTCCTATAAAGATCAGAAAAAACTTCATGTCCCCAAATGCATAAAACATAATTTAAAAGAGTAAGAATGGTCATAACAATGAATACCACTAGAAATATGCACTGTGGGACACTAAATGAGGAATGAGAAGCAAAATACATTTTTCTTATTGAGAGACACCGTTAATCAACAAAATCCTATACCAAAAAGGAATCTGGAACTGAAATGAGTCCAATGAAGATCAAAAAAAACTTCTTGTCCCCAAATGCATAACAAATTTTAAGGAGTAAGAATGGTCATAACAATGAATACCACTAGAAATATGGATTGTGGGACACCTAAATGAGGAATGAGAAGCAAAATACATTGTTTCTTATTGAGAGACACCGTTAATCAACAAAATCCTATAGGAAAAAGGAATCTGGAACTAAAATGAGTCCAATGAAGATCAGAAAATAACTTTGTCCCCAAATGCATAATTCACAATTTTAAGAGTAAGAATGGTCATAACAATGAATACCACTAGAAATATGATTGTGGGACACTAAATGAGGAATGAGAGCAAAATACATTGTTTTCTTATTGAGAGACACCGTTAATCAACAAAATCCTATACCAAAAGGAATCTGGAACTAAAATGAGTCCAATGAAGATCAAAAAACTAACTTGTCCCCAAATGCATAACATAATTTAAGAGTAAGAATGGTCATAACAATGAATACCACTAGAAATATGCACTGTGGGACAACTAAATGAGGAATGAGAAGCAAAAATACCTTGTTTCTTACTCATTGAGAGACACCGTTAATCAACAAAATCCAATATACCGAAAAGGAATCTGGAACTGAAATGAGTCCAATGAAGATCAGAAAACTAACTTCATGTCCCCAAATGCATAATTCATAATTTAAGGAGTAAGAATGGTCATAACAATGAATACCACTAGAAATATGATTGTGGGACACTAAATGAGGAATGAGAAGCATAAATACATTTTTTTCATTTATTGAGAGACACCGTTAATCAACAAAATCCTATAGGCCAAAAACTGGAATCTGGAACTAAAATGAGTCCAATAAAGATCAGAAAAAAACTTTGTCCCCAAATGCATAAAACATAATTTAAGAGTAAGAATATCATAACAATGAATACCACTAGAAATATGGATTGTGGGACAACCTAAATGAGGAATGAGAAGCAAAATACTTGTTTCTTACTCACTGAGAGACACCGTTAATCAACAAAATCCAATATACCAAAAGGAATCTGGAACTAAAATGAGTCCAATGAAGATCAGAAAAAACTTCTTGTCCCCAAATGCATAACATAATTTAAGAGTAAGAATGGTCATAACAATGAATACCACTAGAAATATGACTGTGGGACACTAAATGAGGAATGAGAAGCATAAATACCTTGTTTCTTATTGAGAGACACCGTTAATCAACAAAATCCTATACCAAAAGGAATCTGGAACTAAAATGAGTCCAATGAAGATCAGAAAAAACTTCTTGTCCCCAAATGCATAATCACAATTTAAGGAGTAAGAATGGTCATAACAATGAATACCACTAGAAATATGGATTGTGGGACAACCTAAATGAGGAATGAGAAGCAAAATACATTGTTTCTTATTGAGAGACACCGTTAATCAACAAAATCCTATACCAAAAGGAATCTGGAACTAAAATGAGTCCTATAAGATCAGAAAAAAACTTCATGTCCCCAAATGCATAACACAATTTTAAAAGAGTAAGAATGGTCATAACAATGAATACCACTAGAAATATGCACTGTGGGACAACTAAATGAGGAATGAGAAGCAAAAATACCTTGTTTCTTACTCACTGAGAGACACCGTTAATCAACAAAATCCAATATACCGAAAAGAGGAATCTGGAACTGAAATGAGTCCAATGAAGATCAGAAAACTAACTTCTTGTCCCCAAATGCATAATTCACAATTTTAAGGAGTAAGAATGGTCATAACAATGAATACCACTAGAAATATGATTGTGGGACACTAAATGAGGAATGAGAAGCATAAATACATTGTTTTTCATTTATTGAGAGACACCGTTAATCAACAAAATCCTATAGGCCAAAACTGGAATCTGGAACTAAAATGAGTCCTATAAAGATCAGAAAAGAAACTTCATGTCCCCAAATGCATAAAACATAATTTAAAAGAGTAAGAATATCATAACAATGAATACCACTAGAAATATGCACTGTGGGACAACTAAATGAGGAATGAGAAGCAAAATACCTTGTTTTTACTCACTGAGAGACACCGTTAATCAACAAAATCCAATATACCGAAAAGAGGAATCTGGAACTGAAATGAGTCCAATGAAGATCAGAAAACTAACTTCTTGTCCCCAAATGCATAATTCACAATTTTAAGAGTAAGAATGGTCATAACAATGAATACCACTAGAAATATGGATTGTGGGACACCTAAATGAGGAATGAGAAGCATAAATACATTTTTTCATTTATTGAGAGACACCGTTAATCAACAAAATCCTATAGGCCAAAACTGGAATCTGGAACTAAAATGAGTCCTATAAAGATCAGAAAAGAAACTTCATGTCCCCAAATGCATAAACATAATTTAAAAGAGTAAGAATGGTCATAACAATGAATACCACTAGAAATATGCACTGTGGGACAACTAAATGAGGAATGAGAAGCAAAAATACCTTGTTTCTTACTCACTGAGAGACACCGTTAATCAACAAAATCCAATATACCGAAAAGAGGAATCTGGAACTGAAATGAGTCCAATGAAGATCAGAAAACTAACTTCTTGTCCCCAAATGCATAATTCACAATTTAAGGAGTAAGAATGGTCATAACAATGAATACCACTAGAAATATGGATTGTGGGACACCTAAATGAGGAATGAGAAGCATAAATACATTGTTTTTTCATTTATTGAGAGACACGTTAATCAACAAAATCCTATAGGCCAAAATCTGGAATCTGGAACTAAAATGAGTCCTATAAGATCAGAAAAGAAATTTCATGTCCGCAAATGCATAAAACATAATTTAAAAGAGTGAGAATGGTCATAACAATGAATACCACTAGAAATATGCACTGTGGGACAACTAAATGAGGAATGAGAAGCAAAAATACCTTGTTTCTTACTCACTGAGAGACACCGTTAATCACAAAATCCAATATACCGAAAAGAGGAATCTGGAACTGAAATGAGTCCAATGAAGATCAGAAAACTAACTTCTTGTCCCCAAATGCATAATTTACAATTTTAAGGAGTAAGAATGGTGATAACAATGAATACCACTAGAAATATGGATTGTGGGACACCTAAATGAGGAATGAGAAGCATAAATACATTGTTTTTCATTTATTGAAGACACCGTTAATCAACAAAATCCTATAGGCCAAAAACTGGAATCTGAAACTAAAATGAGTCCTATAAAGATCAGAAAAGAAACTTCATGTCCCCAAATGCATAAAACATAATTTAAAAGAGTAAGAATGGTCATAACAATGAATACCACTAGAATAATATGCACTGCGGGACAACTAAATAGGAATGAGAAGCAAAAATACCTTGTTTCTTACTCACTGAGAGATCACCGTTAATCAACAAAATCAATATACCGAAAAGAGGAATCTGGAACTGAAATGAGTCCAATGAAGATCAGAAAACTAACTTCTTGTCCCCAAATGCATAATTCACAATTTTAAGGAGTAAGAATGGTCATAACAATGAATACCACTAGAAATATGGATTGTGGGAACCTAAATGAGGAATGAAAAGCATAAATACATTGTTTTTCATTTATTGAGAGACACCGTTAATCAACAAAATCCAATAGGCCAAAACTGGAATCTAGAACTAAAATGAGTCTATAAAGATCAGAAAAGAAACTTCATGTCCCCAAATGCATAAAACATAATTTAAAAAGAGTAAGAATGGTCATAACAATGAATACCACTAGAAATATGCACTGCGGGACAACTAAATGAGGAATGAGATGCAAAAATACCTTGTTTCTTAATCACTGAGAGACACCGTTAATAAACAAAATCCAATAAACCGAAAAGAGGAATCTGTAACTGAAATGAGTCCAATGAAGATCAGAAAAACTAACTTCTTGTCCCCAAATGCATAATTCACAATTTTAAGGAGTAAGAATGGTGATAACAATGAATACCACTAGAAATATGGATTGTGGGAAACCTAAATGAGGAATGAAAAGCATAAATACATTGTTTTTCATTTATTGAGAGACACCGTTAATCAACAAAATCCAATAGGCCCAAAACTGGAATCTAGAACTAAAATGAGTCCTATAAAGATCAGAAAAGAAACTTCATGTCCCAAATGCATAAAACATAATTTAAAAGAGTAAGAATGTCATAACAATGAATACCACTAGAAATATGCACTGTGGGACAACTAAATGAGGAATGAGATGCAAAAATACCTTGTTTCTTACTCACTGAGAGACACCGTTAATCAACAAAATCCAATATACCGAAAAGAGGAATCTGTAACTGAAATGAGTCCAATGAAGATCAGAAAACTAACTTCTTGTCCCAAATGCATAATTCACAATTTTAAGGAGTAAGAATGGTGATAACAATGAATACCACTAGAAATATGGATTGTGGGACACCTAAATGAGGAATGAGAACCATAAATACATTGTTTTTCATTTATTGAGAGACACTGTTAATCAACAAAATCCTATAGGCCAAAACTGGAATCTGGAACTAAAATGAGTCCTATAAAGATCAGAAAAGAAACTTCATGTCCCCAAATGCATAAAACATAATTTAAAAGAGTAAGAATGATCATAACAATGAATACCACTAGAAATATGCACTGTGGGACAACTAAATGAGGAATGAGAAGCAAAAATACCTTGTTTCTTACTCACTGAGAGACACCGTTAATCAACAAAATCCAATATACCGAAAAGAGGAATCTGGAACTGAAATGAGTCCAATGAAGATCAGAAAACTAACTTCTTGTCCCAAATGCATAATTCACAATTTTAAGGAGTAAGAATGGTCATAACAATGAATACCACTAGAAATATGGATTGTGGGACACCTAAATGAGGAATGAGAAGCATAAATACATTGTTTTTCATTTATTGAGAGACACCGTTAATCAACAAAATCCTATAGGCCAAAACTGGAATCTGAACTAAAATGAGTCCTATAAAGATCAGAAAAGAAACTTCATGTCCCAAATGCATAAAACATAATTTAAAAGAGTAAGAATGGTCATAACAATGAATACCACTAGAAATATGCACTGTGGGACAACTAAATGAGGAATGAGAAGCAAAAATACCTTGTTTCTTACTCACTGAGAGACACCGTTAATCAACAAAATCCAATATACCGAAAAGAGGAATCTGGAACTGAAATGAGTCCAATGAAGATCAGAAAACTAACTTCTTGTCCCAAATGCATAATTCACAATTTTAAGGAGTAAGAATGGTCATAACAATGAATACCACTAGAAATATGGATTGTGGGACACCTAAATGAGGAATGAAAGCATAAATACATTGTTTTTTCATTTATTGAGAGACACGTTAATCAACAAAATCCTATAGGCCAAAATCTGGAATCTGGAACTAAAATGAGTCCTATAAAGATCAGAAAAGAAACTTCATGTCCCCAAATGCATAAAACATAATTTAAAAGAGTAAGAATGGTCATAACAATGAATACCACTAGAAATATGCACTGCGGGACAACTAAATGAGGAATGAGAAGCAAAAATACCTTGTTTCTTACTCACTGAGAGACACCGTTAATCAACAAAATCCAATATACCGAAAAGAGGAATCTGGAACTGAAATGAGTCCAATGAAGATCAGAAAACTAACTTCTTGTCCCCCAAATGCATAATTCCAATTTTAAGGAGTAAGAATGGTCATAACAATGAATACCACTAGAAATATGGATTGTGGGAACCCTAAATGAGGAATGAAAAGCATAAATACATTGTTTTTCATTTATTGAGAGACACCGTTAATCAACAAAATCCAATAGGCCAAAACTGGAATCTAGAACTAAAATGAGTCTATAAAGATCAGAAAAGAAACTTCATGTCCCCAAATGCATAAAACATAATTTAAAAGAGTAAGAATGGTCATAACAATGAATACCACTAGAAATATGCACTGCGGGACAACTAAATGAGGAATGAGAAGCAAAAATACCTTGTTTCTTACTCACTGAGAGACACCGTTAATCAACAAAATCCAATATACCGAAAAGAGGAATCTGAACTGAAATGAGTCCAATGAAGATCAGAAAACTAACTTCTTGTCCCCAAATGCATAATTCACAATTTTAAGGAGTAAGAAATGGTGATAACAATGAATACCACTAGAAATATGGATTGTGGGACACCTAAATGAGGAATGAGAAGCATAAAATACATTGTTTTTCATTTATTGAGAGACAGCCGTTAATCAACAAAATCCTATAGGCCAAAACTGGAATCTGGAACTAAAATGAGTCCTATAAGGATCAGAAAAGAAACTTCATGTCCCAAATGCATAAAACATAATTTAAAAGAGTAAGAATGAATCATAACAAATGAATACCACTAGAAATATGCACTGTGGGACAACTAAATGAGGAATGAGAAGCAAAAATACCTTGTTTCTTACTCACTGAGAGACACCGTTAATCAACAAAATCCAATATACCGAAAAGAGGAATCTGAACTGAAATGAGTCCAATGAAGATCAGAAAAACTAACTTCTTGTCCCCAAATGCATAATTCACAATTTTAAGGAGTAAGAATGGTCATAACAATGAATACCACTAGAAATATGGATTGTGGGACACCTAAATGAGGAATGAGAAGCCATAAATACATTGTTTTTCATTTATTGAGAGACACCGTTAATCAACAAAATCCTATAGGCCAAAACTGGAATCTGGAACTAAAATGAGTCCTATAAAGATCAGAAAAGAAACTCATGTCCCCAAATGCATAAAACATAATTTAAAAGAGTAAGAATATCATAACAATGAATACCACTAGAAATATGCACTGTGGGACAACTAAATGAGGAATGAGATGCAAAAATACCTTGTTTCTTACTCACTGAGAGACACCGGTTAATCAACAAATCCAATATACCGAAAAGAGGAATCTGGAACTGAAATGAGTCCAATGAAGATCAGAAAACTAACTTCTTGTCCCCAAATGCATAATTCACAATTTTAAGGAGTAAGAATGGTCATAACAATGAATACCACTAGAAATATGGATTGTGGGACACCTAAATGAGGAATGAGAAGCATAAATACATTGTTTTTTCATTTTATTGAGAGACACCGTTAATCAACAAAATCCTATAGGCCAAAACTGAATCTGGAACTAAAATGAGTCCTATAAAGATCAGAAAAGAAACTTCATGTCCCCAAATGCATAAAACATAATTTAAAAGAGTAAGAATGGTCATAACAATGAATACCACTAGAAATATGCACTGTGGGACAACTAAATGAAGGAATGAGAAGCAAAAATACCTTGTTTCTTACTCACTGAGAGACACCGTTAATCAACAAAATCCAATATACGAAAAGAGGAATCTGGAACTGAAATGAGTCCAATGAAGATCAGAAAACTAACTTCTTGTCCCCAAATGCATAATTCACAATTTTAAGGAGTAAGAATGGTCATAACAATGAATACCACTAGAAATATGGATTGTGGGAAACCTAAATGAGGAATGAGAAGCATAAATACATTGTTTTTCATTTATTGAGAGACACCGTTAATCAACAAAATCCTATAGGCCAAAAACTGGAATCTGGGAACTAAAATGAGTCTATAAAGATCAGAAAAGAAACTTCATGTCCCCAAATGCATAAAACATAATTTAAAAGAGTAAGAATGGTCATAACAATGAATACCACTAGAAATATGCACTGCGGGACAACTAAATGAGGAATGAGAAGCAAAAATACCTTGTTTCTTACTCACTGAGAGACACCGTTAATCAACAAAATCCAATATACCGAAAAGAGGAATCTGGAACTGAAATGAGTCCAATGAAGATCAGAAAACTAACTTCTTGTCCCCAAATGCATAATTCACAATTTTAAGGAGTAAGAATGGTCATAACAATGAATACCACTAGAAATATGGATTGTGGGACACCTAAATGAGGAATGAGAAGCATAAATACATTGTTTTTCATTTATTGAGAGACACCGTTAATCAACAAAATCCTATAGGCCAAAAACTGGAATCTGAACAAAATGAGTCCTATAAAGATCAGAAAAGAAACTTCATGTCCCAAATGCATAAAACATAATTTAAAAGAGTAAGAATGGTCATAACAATGAATACCACTAGAAATATGCACTGTGGGACAACTAAATGAGGAATGAGAAGCAAAAATACCTTGTTTCTTACTCACTGAGAGACACCGTTAATCAACAAAATCAATATACCGAAAAGAGGAATCTGGAACTGAAATGAGTCCAATGAAGATCAGAAAACTAACTTCTTGTCCCCAAATGCATAATTTCACAATTTTAAGGAGTAAGAATGGTCGATAACAATGAATACCACTAGAAATATGGATTGTGGGACACCTAAATGAGGAATGAGAAGCATAAATACATTGTTTTTCATTTATTGAGAGACACCGTTAATCAACAAAATCCTATAGGCCAAAACTGGAATCTGGAACTAAAATGAGTCCTATAAAGATCAGAAAAGAAACTTTCATGTCCCCAAATGCATAAAACATAATTTAAAAGAGTAAGAATGGTCATAACAATGAATACCACTAGAAATATGCACTGCGGGACAACTAAATGAGGAATGAGATGCAAAAATACCTTGTTTCTTACTCACTGAGAGACACCGTTAATCAACAAAATCCAATATACCGAAAAGAGGAATCTGTAACTGAAATGAGTCCAATGAAGATCAGAAAACTAACTTCTTGTCCCCAAATGCATAATTCACAATTTTAAGGAGTAAGAATGGTCATAACAATGAATACCACTAGAAATATGGATTGTGGGACACCTAAATGAGGAATGAGAAGCATAAATACATTGTTTTTCATTTATTGAGAGACACCGTTAATCAACAAAATCCTATAGGCCCAAAACTGGAATCTGGAACTAAAATGAGTCCTATAAAGATCAGAAAAGAAACTTCATGTCCCCAAATGCATAAAACATAATTTAAAAGAGTAAGAATGATCATAACAATGAATACCACTAGAAATATGCACTGTGGGACAACTAAATGAGGAATGAGAAGCAAAAATACCTTGTTTCTTACTCACTGAGAGACACCGTTAATCAACAAAATCCAATATACCGAAAAGAGGAATCTGGAACTGAAATGAGTCCAATGAAGATCAGAAAACTAACTTCTTGTCCCCAAATGCATAATTCACAATTTTAAGGAGTAAGAATGGTCATAACAATGAATACCACTAGAAATATGGATTGTGGGACACCTAAATGAGGAATGAGAAGCATAAATACATTGTTTTTCATTTATTGAGAGACACCGTTAATCAACAAAATCCTATAGGCCAAAATCTGGAATCTGGAACTAAAATGAGTCCTATAAAGATCAGAAAAGAAACTTCATGTCCCAAATGCATAAAACATAATTTAAAAGAGTAAGAATGTCATAACAATGAATACCACTAGAAATATGCACTGTGGGACAACTAAAATGAGGAATGAGAAGCAAAAATACCTTGTTTCTTACTCACTGAGAGACACCGTTAATCAACAAAATCCAATATACCGAAAAGAGGAATCTGGAACTGAAATGAGTCCAATGAAGATCAGAAAACTAACTTCTTGTCCCCAAATGCATAATTCACAATTTTAAGGAGTAAGAATGGTGATAACAATGAATACCACTAGAAATATGATTGTGGGAAACCTAAATGAGGAATGAGAAGCATAAATACATTGTTTTTCATTTATTGAGAGACACCGTTAATCTACAAAATCCTATAGGCCAAAACTGGAATCTGGAACTAAAATGAGTCCTATAAAGATCAGAAAAGAAACTTTCATGTCCCCAAAATGCATAAAACATAATTTAAAAAGAGTAAGAATTGTCATAACAATGAATAACCACTAGAAATATGCACTGGGGACAACTAAATGAGGAATGAGAAGCAAAAATACCTTGTTTCTTACTCACTGAGAGACACCGTTAATCAACAAAATCCAATATACCGAAAAGAGGAATCTGTAACTGAAATGAGTCCAATGAAGATCAGAAAACTAACTTCTTGTCCCCAAATGCATAATTCACAATTTTAAGGAGTAAGAATGGTATAACAATGAATACCACTAGAAATATGGATTGTGGGACACCTAAATGAGGAATGAGAAGCCATAAATACATTGTTTTTCATTTATTGATGAGACACTGTTAATCAACAAAATCCTATAGGCCAAAACTGGAATCTGGAACTAAAATGAGTCCTATAAGATCAGAAAAGAAACTTCATGTCCCCAAATGCATAAAACATAATTTAAAAGAGTAAGAATGATCATAACAATGAATACCACTAGAAATATGCACTGTGGGACAACTAAATGAGGAATGAGAAGCAAAAATACCTTGTTTCTTACTCACTGAGAGACACCGTTAATCAACAAAATCCAATATACCGAAAAGAGGAATCTGGAACTGAAATGAGTCCAATGAAGATCAGAAAACTAACTTCTTGTCCCCAAATGCATAATTCACAATTTTAAGGAGTAAGAATGGTCATAACAATGAATACCACTAGAAATATGGATTGTGGGACACCTAAATGAGGAATGAGAAGCATAAATACATTGTTTTTCATTTATTGAGAGACACCGTTAATCAACAAAATCCAATAGGCCAAAAACTGGAATCTGGAACTAAAATGAGTCCTATAAAGATCAGAAAAGAAACTTCATGTCCCCAAATGCATAAACATAATTTAAAAGAGTAAGAATGGTCATAACAATGAATACCACTAGAAATATGCACTGTGGGACAACTAAATGAGGAATGAGATGCAAAAATACCTTGTTTCTTACTCACTGAGAGACACCGTTAATCAACAAAATCCAATATACCGAAAAGAGGAATCTGGAACTGAAATGAGTCCAATGAAGATCAGAAAAACTAACTTCTTGTCCCCAAATGCATAAAACAATTTTAAAAGAGTAAGAATGGTCATAACAATGAATACCACTAGAAATATGCATTGTGGGACACTAAATGAGGAATGAGAAGCAAAATACATTGTTTTTCATTTATTGAGAGACACCGTTAATCAACAAAATCCTA
Organism: Iljinskaea planisiliqua; assembly: GCA_900108845.1. Taxonomy (NCBI): domain Eukaryota; kingdom Viridiplantae; phylum Streptophyta; class Magnoliopsida; order Brassicales; family Brassicaceae; genus Iljinskaea; species Iljinskaea planisiliqua. The sequence goes on along the minus strand of FNXX01000211.1, from coordinate 10,183 downwards.
TACCAAAACTGGAATCTGGAACTAAAATGAGTCCTATAAGATCAGAAAAGAAACTTCTGTCCCCAAATGCATAATTCATAATTTAAGAGTAAGAATGGTCATAACAATGAATACCACTAGAAATATGGATTGTGGGACAACTAAATGAGGAATGAGAAGCATAAATACATTGTTTTTATCAGAGACACCGTTAATCAACAAAATCCAATAGGCCAAAACTGGAATCTGGAACTAAAATGAGTCCTATAAGATCAGAAAAGAAACTTCATGTCCCAAATGCATAAAACATAATTTAAAAGGAGTAGAATGGTCATAACAATGAATACCACTAGAAATATGCACTGTGGGACAACTAAATAAGGAATGAGAAGCAAAAATACCTTGTTTTCTTACTCACTGAGAGACACCGTTAATCAACAAAATCCAATATACCGAAAAGAGGAATCTGGAACTGAAATGAGTCCAATGAAGATCAGAAAACTAACTTCTTTCCCCAAATGCATAATTCACAATTTTAAGGAGTAAGAATGGTCATAACAATGAATACCACTAGAAATATGGATTGTGGGACACCTAAATGAGGAATGAGAACCATAAATACATTGTTTTTCATTTATTGTGAGACACTGTTAATCTACAAAATCCTATAGGCCAAAAACTGGAATCTGGAACTAAAATGAGTCCTATAAAGATCAGAAAAGAAACTTCATGTCCCCAAATGCATAAAACATAATTTAAAAGAGTAAGAATAATCATAAACAATGAATACCACTAGAAATATGCACTGTGGGACAACTAAATGAGGAATGAGAAGCAAAAATACCTTGTTTCTTACTCACTGAGAGACACCGTTAATCAACAAAATCCAATATACCGAAAAGAGGAATCTGAACTGAAATGAGTCCAATGAAGATCAGAAACTAACTTCTTGTCCCCAAATGCATAATTCACAATTTTAAGGAGTAAGAATGGTCATAACAATGAATACCACTAGAAATATGGATTGTGGGAACCTAAATGAGGAATGAGAAGCATAAATACATTGTTTTTCATTTATTGAGAGACACCGTTAATCAACAAAATCCTATAGGCCAAAAACTGGAATCTGGAACTAAAATGAGTCCTATAAAGATCAGAAAAGAAACTTCATGTCCCAAATGCATAAAACATAATTTAAAAGAGTAAGAATAATCATAACAATGAATACCACTAGAAATATGCACTGTGGGACAACTAAATGAGGAATGAGAAGCAAAAATACCTTGTTTCTTACTCACTGAGAGACACCGTTAATCAACAAAATCCAATATACCGAAAAGAGGAATCTGGAACTGAAATGAGTCCAATGAAGATCAGAAAACTAACTTCTTGTCCCAAATGCATAATTCACAATTTAAGGAGTAAGAATGTCATAACAATGAATACCACTAGAAATATGGATTGTGGGACACCTAAATGAGGGATGAGAAGCATAAATACATTGTTTTTCATTTATTGAGAGACACCGTTAATCAACAAAATCCTATAGGCCAAAATCTGGAATCTGGAACTAAAATGAGTCCTATAAGATCAGAAAAGAAACTTCATGTCCCCAAATGCATAAAACATAATTTAAAAGAGTAGAATGGTCATAACAATGAATACCACTAGAAATATGCACTGTGGGACAACTAAATAGGAATGAGAAGCAAAAATACCTTGTTTCTTACTCACTGAGAGACACCGTTAATCAACAAAATCCAATATTCCGAAAAGAGGAATCTGGAACTGAAATGAGTCAATGAAGATCAGAAAACTAACTTCTTGTCCCAAATGCATAATTCACAATTTTAAGGAGTAAGAATGGTCATAACAATGAATACCACTAGAAATATGGATTGTGGACACCTAAATGAGAATGAGAAGCATAAATACATTGTTTTTCATTTATTGAGAGACACTGTTAATCACAAAATCCTATAGGCCAAAAACTGGAATCTGGAACTAAAATGAGTCCTATAAAGATCAGAAAAGAAACTTCATGTCCCCAAATGCATAAAACATAATTTAAAAGAGTAAGAATAATCATAACAATGAATACCACTAGAAATATGCACTGTGGGACAACTAAATGAGGAATGAGAAGCAAAAATACCTTGTTTCTTACTCACTGAGAGACACCGTTAATCAACAAAATCCAATATACCGAAAAGAGGAATCTGGAACTGAAATGAGTCCAATGAAGATCAGAAAAACTAACTTCTTGTCCCCAAATGCATAATTACAATTTTAAGGAGTAAGAATGGTCATAACAATGAATACCACTAGAAATATGGATTGTGGAACACCTAAATGAGGAATGAGAACCATAAATACATTGTTTTTCATTTATTGTGAGACACTGTTAATCTACAAAATCCTATAGGCCAAAAACTGGAATCTGGAACTAAAATGAGTCCTATAAAGATCAGAAAAGAAACTTCATGTCCCCAAATGCATAAAACATAATTTAAAAGAGTAAGAATAATCATAACAATGAATACCACTAGAAATATGCACTGTGGACAACTAAATGAGGAATGAGAAGCAAAAATACCTTGTTTCTTACTCACTGAGAGACACCGTTAATCAACAAAATCCAATATACCGAAAAGAGGAATCTGGAACTGAAATGAGTCCAATGAAGATCAGAAAACTAACTTCTTGTCCCCAAATGCATAATTCACAATTTTAAGGAGTAAGAATGGTCATAACAATGAATACCACTAGAAATATGGATTGTGGGACACCTAAATGAGGAATGAGAAGCATAAATACATTGTTTTTCATTTATTGGAGACACCGTTAATCTACAAAATCCTATAGGCCAAAAAACTGGAATCTGGAACTAAAATGAGTCCTATAAAGATCAGAAAAGAAAACTTTCATGTCCCCAAATGCATAAAACATAATTTAAAAGAGTAAGAATGGATCATAACAATGAATACCACTAGAAATATGCACTGTGGACAACTAAATGAGGAATGAGAAGCAAAAATACCTTGTTTCTTACTCACTGAGAGACACCGTTAATCAACAAAATCCAATATACCGAAAAGAGGAATCTGAACTGAAATGAGTCCAATGAAGATCAGAAAACTAACTTCTTGTCCCCAAATGCATAATTCACAATTTTAAGGAGTAAGAATGGTCATAACAATGAATACCACTAGAAATATGGATTGTGGGACACCTAAATGAGGAATGAGAACCATAAATACATTGTTTTTCATTTATTGTGAGACACTGTTAATCTACAAAAATCCTATAGGCCAAAAACTGGAATCTGGAACTAAATGAGTCCTATAAAGATCAGAAAAGAAACTTCATGTCCCAAATGCATAAAACATAATTTAAAAGAGTAAGAATGATCATAACAATGAATACCACTAGAAATATGCACTGCGGGACAACTAAATGAGGAATGAGAAGCAAAAATACCTTGTTTCTTACTCACTGAGAGACACCGTTAATCAACAAAATCCAATATACCGAAAAGAGGAATCTGGAACTGAAATGAGTCCAATGAAGATCAGAAAACTAACTTCTTGTCCCCAAATGCATAATTCACAATTTTAAGGAGTAAGAATGGTCATAACAATGAATACCACTAGAAATATGGATTGTGGGATACCTAAATGAGGAATGAGAAGCATAAATACATTGTTTTTCATTTATTGAGAGACACCGTTAATCAACAAAATCCTATAGGCCTAAAACTGAATCTGGAACTAAAATGAGTCCTATAAAGATCAGAAAAGAAACTTCATGTCCCAAAATGCATAAAACATAATTTAAAAGAGTGAGAATGGTCATAACAATGAATACCACTAGAAATATGCACTGTGGGACAACTAAATAAGGAATGAGAAGCAAAAATACCTTGTTTCTTACTCACTGAGAGACACCGTTTATCAACAAAATCCAATATACCGAAAAGAGGAATCTGGAACTGAAATGAGTCCAATGAAGATCAGAAAACTAACTTCTTGTCCCCAAATGCATAATTCACAATTTTAAGGAGTAAGAATGGTCATAACAATGAATACCACTAGAAATATGGATTGTGGGACACCTAAATGAGGAATGAGAACATAAATACATTGTTTTTCATTTATTGTGAGACACTGTTAATCTACAAAATCCTATAGGCCAAAACTGGAATCTGGAACTAAAATGAGTCCTATAAAGATCAGAAAAGAAACTTCATGTCCCAAATGCATAAAACATAATTTAAAAGAGTAAGAATGATCATAACAATGAATACCACTAGAAATATGCACTGCAGGACAACTAAATGAGGAATGAGAAGCAAAAATACCTTGTTTCTTACTCACTGAGAGGACACCGTTAATCAATAAAATCCAATATACCGAAAAGAGGAATCTGTAACTGAAATGAGTCCAATGAAGATCAGAAAACTAACTTCTTGTCCCCAAATGCATAATTCACAATTTTAAGGAGTAAGAATGGTCATAACAATGAATACCACTAGAAATATGGATTGTGGGATACCTAAATGAGGAATGAGAACATAAAATACATTATTTTTCATTTATTGAGAGACACTGTTAATCAACAAAATCCTATAGGCGAAAACTGAATCTGGAACTAAAATGAGTCCTATAAAGATCAGAAAAGAACTTCATGTCCCAAATGCATAAAACATAATTTAAAAGAGTAAGAATGATCATAACAATGAATACCACTAGAAATATGCACTGTGGGACAACTAAATGAGGATGAGAGCAAAAATACCTTGTTTCTTACTCACTGAGAGACACCGTTAATCAACAAAATCCAATATACCAAAAAGGAATCTGTAACTGAAATGAGTCCAATGAAGATCAGAAAACTAACTTCGTGTCCCCAAATGCATAATTCACAATTTTAAGGAGTAAGAATGGTGATAACAATGAATACCACTAGAAATATGGATTGTGGGACACCTAAATGAGGAATGAGACATAAATACATTGTTTTTCATTTATTGAGAGACACTGTTAATCAACAAAATCCTAATAGGCCAAAACTGGAATCTGGAACTAAAATGAGTCCTATAAAGATCAGAAAAGAAAACTTCATGTCCCCAAATGCATTAAAACATAATTTAAAAGAGTAAGAATGATCATAACAATGAATACCACTAGAAATATGCACTGTGGACAACTAAATGAGGAATGAGAAGCAAAAATACCTTGTTTCTTACTCACTGAGAGACACCGTTAATCAACAAAATCCAATATACCGAAAGAGGAATCTGTAACTGAAATGAGTCCAATGAAGATCAGAAAACTAACTTCTTGTCCCCAAATGCATAATTCACAATTTTAAGGAGTAAGAATGGTCATAACAATGAATACCACTAGAAATATGGATTGTGGGAACCTAAATGAGGAATGAGAACCATAAATACATTATTTTTTCATTTATTGAGAGACACTGTTAATCAACAAAATCCTATAGGCCTAAAACTGGAATCTGGAACTAAAATGAGTCCTATAAAGATCAGAAAAGAAATTTCATGTCTCGCAAAATGCATAAAACATAATTTAAAAGAGTAAGAATGATCATAACAATGAATACCACTAGAAATATGCACTGTGGGACAACTAAATGAGGAATGAGAAGCAAAAATACCTTGTTTTCTTACTCACTGAGAGACACCGTTAATCAACAAAATCCAATATACCGAAAAGAGGAATCTGAACTGAAATGAGTCCAATGAAGATCAGAAAACTAACTTCTTGTCCCCAAATGCATAATTCACAATTTTAAGGAGTAAAGAATGGTCATAACAATGAATACCACTAGAAAATATGGATTGTGGGACACCTAAATGAGGAATGAGAAAGCATAAATACATTGTTTTTCATTTATTGAGAGACACCGTTAATCAACAAAATCCTATAGGCCAAAACTGGAATCTGGAACTAAAATGAGTCCTATAAGATCAGAAAAGAAACTTCATGTCCCCAAATGCATAAAACATAATTTAAAAGAGTAAGAATGGTCATAACAATGAATACCACTAGAAATATGCACTGTGGGACAACTAAATGAGGAATGAGAAGCAAAAATACCTTGTTTCTTACTCACTGAGAGACACCGTTAATCAACAAAATCCAATATACCGAAAAGAGGAATCTGGAACTGAAATGAGTCCAATGAAGATCAGAAAACTAACTTCTTGTCCCCAAATGCATAATTCACAATTTTAAGGAGTAAGAATGGTCATAACAATGAATACCACTAGAAATATGGATTGTGGGACACCTAAATGAGGAATGAGAAGCATAAATACATTGTTTTTCATTTATTGAGAGACACCGTTAATCAACAAAATCCAATAGGCCAAAGGAATCTGGAACTAAAATGAGTCCTATAAGATCAGAAAAAACTTCATGTCCCCAAATGCATAAAACAATTTTAAAAGAGTAAGAATGGTCATAACAATGAATACCACTAGAAATATGCACTGTGGACAACTAAATGAGGAATGAGAAGCAAAAATACCTTGTTTCTTTCACTGAGAGACACCGTTAATCAACAAAATCCAATATACCGAAAAGGGAATCTGGAACTGAAATGAGTCCAATGAAGATCAGAAAACTAACTTCTTGTCCCCAAATGCATAAACAAATTTTAAGGAGTAAGAATGGTCATAACAATGAATACCACTAGAAATATGGATTGTGGGACACCTAAATGAGGAATGAGAAGCAAAATACATTGTTTTCATTTATTGAGAGACACCGTTAATCAACAAAATCCTATAGGCCAAAAGGAATCTGGAACTAAAATGAGTCCATAAGATCAGAAAAGAACTTCATGTCCCCAAATGCATAAACAAATTTAAAAGAGTAAGAATGGTCATAACAATGAATACCACTAGAAATATGCACTGTGGGACAACTAAATGAGGAATGAGAAGCAAAATACCTTGTTTTTCATGAGAGACACCGTTAATCAACAAAATCCAATATACCGAAAAGGAATCTGGAACTGAAATGAGTCCAATGAAGATCAGAAAACTAACTTCTGTCCCCAAATGCATAATTCACAATTTTAAGGAGTAAGAATGGTCATAACAATGAATACCACTAGAAATATGGATTGTGGGACAATAAATGAGGAATGAGAAGCATAAATACATTGTTTTTCATTTATTGAGAGACACCGTTAATCAACAAAATCCAATATACCAAAAGGGAATCTGGAACTAAAATGAGTCCTATAAAGATCAGAAAAGAAACTTCATGTCCCCAAATGCATACAATTTAAAAGAGTAAGAATGGTCATAACAATGAATACCACTAGAAATATGCACTGTGGGACAACTAAATGAGGAATGAGAAGCAAAAATACCTTGTTTTTCTCACTGAGAGACACCGTTAATCAACAAAATCCAATACCGAAAAGGAATCTGGAACTGAAATGAGTCCAATGAAGATCAGAAAACTAACTTCTTGTCCCCAAATGCATAATTCACAATTTTAAGGAGTAAGAATGGTCATAACAATGAATACCACTAGAAATATGGATTGTGGGACACCTAAATGAGGAATGAGAAGCATAAATACATTGTTTTTATCATTGAGAGACACCGTTAATCAACAAAATCCATAGGCCAAAAGGAATCTGGAACTAAAATGAGTCCTATAAGATCAGAAAAGAACTTCATGTCCCCAAATGCATAAAACATTTTAAAAGAGTAAGAATGGTCATAACAATGAATACCACTAGAAATATGCACTGTGGGACAACTAAATGAGGAATGAGAAGCAAAATACCTTGTTTTTACATGAGAGACACCGTTAATCAACAAAATCCAATATACCAAAAAGGAATCTGGAACTGAAATGAGTCCAATGAAGATCAGAAAACTAACTTCTGTCCCCAAATGCATAAACAATTTTAAGGAGTAAGAATGGTCATAACAATGAATACCACTAGAAATATGGATGTGGGACACCTAAATGAGGAATGAGAAGCATAAATACATTGTTTTTCATGAGAGACACCGTTAATCAACAAAATCCAATATACCAAAAAGAATCTGGAACTAAAATGAGTCCTATAAAGATCAGAAAAGAACTTCATGTCCCCAAATGCATATAAATTTAAAAGAGTAAGAATGGTCATAACAATGAATACCACTAGAAATATGCACTGTGGGACAACTAAATGAGGAATGAGAAGCAAAAATACCTTGTTTCTTTACTGAGAGACACCGTTAATCAACAAAATCCTATAGAAAAGGAATCTGGAACTGAAATGAGTCCAATGAAGATCAGAAAAAACTTCTTGTCCCCAAATGCATAATTCACAATTTTAAGGAGTAAGAATGGTCATAACAATGAATACCACTAGAAATATGGATTGTGGGACACCTAAATGAGGAATGAGAAGCATAAATACATTGTTTTTATCATTGAGAGACACCGTTAATCAACAAAATCCATATAGGCCAAAAGGAATCTGGAACTAAAATGAGTCCTATAAGATCAGAGAAACTTTCATGTCCCCAAATGCATAAACATAATTTAAAAGAGTAAGAATGGTCATAACAATGAATACCACTAGAAATATGCACTGTGGGACAACTAAATGAGGAATGAGAAGCAAAAATACCTTGTTTTTCTCACTGAGAGACACCGTTAATCAACAAAATCCTATAGAAAAGGAATCTGGAACTGAAATGAGTCCAATGAAGATCAGAAAACTAACTTCTTGTCCCCAAATGCATAATTCACAATTTTAAGGAGTAAGAATGGTCATAACAATGAATACCACTAGAAATATGGATTGTGGGACACCTAAATGAGGAATGAGAAGCATAAATACATTGTTTTTCATTTATTGAGAGACACCGTTAATCAACAAAATCCTATAGGCCAAAACTGGAATCTGGAACTAAAATGAGTCCTATAAAGATCAGAAAAGAACTTCATGTCCCCAAATGCATAAAACATAATTTAAAAGAGTAAGAATGGTCATAACAATGAATACCACTAGAAATATGCACTGTGGGACAACTAAATGAGGAATGAGAAGCAAAAATACCTTGTTTCTTACTCACTGAGAGACACCGTTAATCAACAAAATCCAATACCGAAAAGAGGAATCTGGAACTGAAATGAGTCCAATGAAGATCAGAAAACTAACTTCTTGTCCCCAAATGCATAATTCACAATTTTAAGGAGTAAGAATGGTCATAACAATGAATACCACTAGAAATATGGATTGTGGGACACCTAAATGAGGAATGAGAAGCATAAATACATTGTTTTTCATTTATTGAGAGACACCGTTAATCAACAAAATCCTATAGGCCAAAAACTGGAATCTGGAACTAAAATGAGTCCTATAAGATCAGAAAAGAAACTTCATGTCCCCAAATGCATAAAAATAATTTAAAAGAGTAAGAATGGTCATAACAATGAATACCACTAGAAATATGCACTGTGGGACAACTAAATGAGGAATGAGAAGCAAAAATACCTTGTTTTTACTCACTGAGAGACACCGTTAATCAACAAAATCCAATATACCGAAAAGAGGAATCTGGAACTGAAATGAGTCCAATGAAGATCAGAAAACTAACTTCTTGTCCCCAAATGCATAATTCACAATTTTAAGGAGTAAGAATGGTCATAACAATGAATACCACTAGAAATATGGATTGTGGGACACCTAAATGAGGAATGAGAAGCATAAATACATTGTTTTTCATTTATTGAGAGACACCGTTAATCAACAAAATCCTATAGGCCAAAACTGGAATCTGGAACTAAAATGAGTCCTATAAGATCAGAAAAGAAACTTCATGTCCCCAAATGCATAAAACATAATTTAAAAGAGTAAGAATGGTCATAACAATGAATACCACTAGAAATATGCACTGTGGGACAACTAAATGAGGAATGAGAAGCAAAAATACCTTGTTTCTTACTCACTGAGAGACACCGTTAATCAACAAAATCCAATATACCGAAAAGAGGAATCTGGAACTGAAATGAGTCCAATGAAGATCAGAAAACTAACTTCTTGTCCCCAAATGCATAATTCACAATTTTAAGGAGTAAGAATGGTCATAACAATGAATACCACTAGAAATATGGATTGTGGGACACCTAAATGAGGAATGAGAAGCATAAATACA
>FNXX01000292.1:0-17068 GCA_900108845.1 Iljinskaea planisiliqua | reverse complement strand
TCTATTGTCAATAGTATAATGAACATGAATATAAGAGTTGTTTTTAAAAATTTTTTAAAAATAAAAAAACTTAATTGATTATTATTTTGAAATAATAACTCAGCCGACTTAAGATAATAACTCAGTCACGTAATAACTCTTTTCCCTAAGCGATGCAAATCCTCAGTAATTATAGCGAATAGACTTATAGACTCATGGTGGAAGTTACATATATCTGTACCCATATACACCTTTTCGTGGTAAATAAATGAGTCGTATACAACCTTTCATATCACACTGCTTAACCATATCTCTTACTTCAATTTTCTTTTTTTAAACATAAAAAACACCAATGGATTTCTATAGGCTATTTTGCTTTATATGTTATTTGTTCGTATATTGAAGTTTTATGTACGTTTTATGTCAAAAGTATATATTACGGATGAGTTATAATTGTTCCAGCTGAGTTATAAGACCTTGACGGCTGTTTAATGAAGTAATGTACATGATGAGTTATGAAAATAAATATATTTAATAATTATATTAAAATAAAAACGTCGCATCCGAATAAAATATAACTAATTCATTTGACGATGGATGTATATGAGAAAATTGAAATCATATTAGAAAGATATATTTGTAAAACTTCATTATTGTCAAAATAATAACCCGATAATAAAAATTGATTATTACAGTAAATAATAATGAGAATATTGACTAAATTGGAAACACGATTCACGAAAAGGTAATATATGCACTTCCAAAGTTCTTAATTTTTTCTCTTCCCAAGCGAAGCATCCGAAACGTCGTGTCGTTCTAGAAGCGACGTTTTCGCACTCTACATAATTACTTCTGATTTTTTCTCTCTTTCGTGCACCTAACCCTTTTACAAACCCATTTTCGTTTCAGGCAATACATCATCTGTGGTAAATGGATGCATCCGGTTCCGGTTCTGGTTCAAAGAAGAGCAATTATGGTGAACATGATGCGACGGTGGCGATGTTTGAACGAGAAACAAGGTTCAAAGCGATAAATCAATATGGTGAAATCAACAATGAGGAGACAGAAGAAGCACACCGGTTAGATATCATATACCATGAGAAGATAGCGGAACTTGATCTGTTAGAGACGTTGGATAAACCTGGATTAAACCTGAAGGAAGAGATCCGTCTAGCGCGTGAGGAGGTGAAGTTGGCGGGTAGGAAGAAGGAAGCTTTCAAGGTGACAGAGATGAATTGGGAGAAATTGGGGTATTGATCTGCGGATTACTACTGTGTTAACGCAGATTGAGTTTTTATTGCTTTTTAATTCAGTTGTTGTATTTTGGTACCGTAACAGTAGTAGTACGGCTGAGTTATGATAGTTTTGGCTGACTTATATTACACCCATTTGTGACTTTTTATTTAAGTATTGTGGCTGAGTTATAATTTATTGAAGTAGTCGTAAAACTTTATTAGTGTCGAAATAATAACGCGATTAAATAAAAAATGACTTTAACTTTGAGAATATATATTAATGAGAATATTGAAAATATTGGAAACACCACATAGGAAATGTAGTATTTTCTCGCTCCCCCGGTGATGCAGTAGTAAGACAATTTTCTATAATGTTTGAAGTCAAAACTACATATTAAGGTTGAGTTACAATGCTTTTAGTTAATATTCAACCTTTTTTTTTTGCTGATTTACAGTAACAACTCCGTAACTCAATCGTAACTATTACGTATATTTATACCGCTAAATACGACATCGTTAATTTTTAAAATTTGTTTATTTAAGTTTCGGATGTTTTGCATTATTATGAATTAAAATAATGTAAGAAACGTGATAACTACTGAATTTAATATGGTGTATACACGTATTGTTGAGTTTCCCAAGGATTACTCCAGTGCAGTGAGTTTATTATGCGTGTGGACACTTAATGATCTTGGTGTTGTTGTTCCCCATAAACACGCTTTTCCTGCAAAGAAAATAAAAATTCAGAAAATTCCCCTATTCCCCAAACGAAAACTCGATCCGCTTCACAAATCCCAATAAGAACTTTTGTTCTCTGAACAATATCGACCAACAGATTCTCTCAATATAACGCATGTTAGTCGATTCCTTCGACAAAAGTTAACTCAGCCGTCTCGTTATGATAACTCAGGCAAACCACGAATTCAGTAAATGTGAGTATTTTACACTTTCAAGTACAAACTAAGTTAGAATTGCCATTACTATGAAGTTTACCTGATAAATATCACTAAGTTACCTCATGTTTGTGCATTTTCAAACCTATCCAGCAAAACGATATTACACATATCCTAACCCTAAACAATAAACCCTTACATTGTCAAACCCTTTTGTGCTTTACTTGGACAGCTTCACGAATTATACTTTCTTTCATGATATTTCCTTGGTAGTGAATGACTGTACATCTATTGTCAATAGTATAATGAACATGAATATAAGAATTGTATTTAAAAATTTAAAATAAAACTTAATTGATTATTATTTTGGAATAATAACTCAGCCGACTTAAGATAATAACTCAGCCAGCCCACTGTTCAAACATGATAATTACTGAATTGACTATGCGGATAGACACGTAATGATGGATTGTATTTCCCAATATACACGCTTTTACTGCGAAGAAACGACAAAAATAAATCGACTGATACCCAAAAAAATATTCACTACCCACTCAAAAAAAAAAAAGTCCCAATTCAAAACCTAAGAAAAAATACTCTCAATTTTGTCGATTAATTTTTTTTATTTCTCTATTCGTCTCAACTAAAAAATGAGTTCTTGGTCCGAGTCATCAGTCGTACTCAGTGACCGTGGATTGCCGTCGAAGTGTGTGTGTGGATTAGGTGTTACGATTTTTACAGCGAAAACTCAAGACAATCCTGGCAGACCGTTCTTCCGTTGCGAAAGTAAGAAAGATGCAAACTTGTGGACAAATAAAAATGATGTAAGTAGATTATTTTGGTTCTTGATGTTTATGTGTGTTATTGTTGCTTTATTCAATCTCGTTTATTTGTTATGAAATAGGGTCACTTATTTAAGTGGGTTGAGGATGCGGTGTATAAAGAGTTTGAAGATGCATTACCAAAACTGGAAATTTTGGTAAATGATATCACAAACGTTAAGTCAGAGGTAAGTGCTGTTTTACAAGAACTGCGATATGATGTAAAGTTGAGTAAACGTGAAATCGGCAAGTGCAAAGTGTGGTTGAAAGTGTGCTTTGTCTGGCTTTGTTTTCTGACGATTGGCATTGCTTACCTACTAGCTGGTAAAGCAAAGGAAACAAATTCAATGTTGTTTCTTGGCTATTAGTATTTCAATGTTTGTTAAATTTGTTTACATCGGTTGTAGTTTATGTTTATGTTTAGGGTTTGTTTTAGGTCAATCTTTCTTATGTTTATGTTGTTTCTTAACAAAATGGGTTGTAATTTAAAAAAATATCTCGGCCGTAAAACAGAGTACTCAACCGTGAAAATAAAGTAACTCAGCAACCGTAAAACGGAGCAGTGTAAATCAATAATACCATAAATTATTATGATTTAACTCAGCCTTTCGTTATAATAATTTCCGGTCTGACCTATCGTGAACAAAATAATAACCCGATTAAATAAAAATTGATTATAATATTGAAAATATTTTAATGAGAATAGAGACAAAGTATTATATACACGATATACAGAAAGTATTATAGGCGGTTAAAGCTATTGATTTTCTCTTTTTCCCAAATCGATGCAAATCCTCAGTAATTATAGCGAATAGACTTATAGACTCTTGATGGAAGTTACATATATCTGTACCCATATACACCTTTTCATGGTAAATAAATGAGTCGCATACAACCTTTCATATCACACTGCTTAACCATATCTCTTACTTCAATTTTCTTTTTTAAACATAAAAAACACCAATGGATTTCTATAGGCTATTTTGCTTTATATGTTATTTGTTCGTATATTGAAGTTTTATGGATTGTTTTATGTCAAAAGTATATATTACGGATGAGTTATAATTCTTCCGGCTGAGTTATAAGACCTTGACGGCTGTTTATTAAAGTAATGTACATGATGAGTTATGAAAATAAATATATTTAATAATTATGTTAAAATAAAAACGTCGCATCCGAATAAAATATAACTAATTCATTTGACGATGATGTATATGAGAAAATTGAAATCATATCAGAAAGATATATTTGTAAAACTTCATTATTTTCAAAATAATAACCCGATTAAATAAAAATTGATTATTACAGTAAATAATAATGAGAGTATTTACTAAATTGGAAACACGATTCACGAAAATGTAATATATGCACTTTCAAAGTTCTTAATTTTTCTCTTCCCAAGCGAAGCATCCGAAACGTCGTGTCGTTCTAGAAGCGACTTTTTCGCACTCTACATAATTACTTCTGAATTTTTATCTCTTTCGTGCACCTAACCCTTTTACAAACCCATTTTCGTTTCAGGCAATACATCAACTGTGGTAAATGGACGCATCCGGTTCCGGTTCTGGTTCAAAGAAGAGCAAGTCTGTTGCAGATGATTATCGTGTGAAGGTGATGAGCGGAGCACAAATGTTGAAGTAATCGATATCATAAAGGCCATAATTAGAGAGAGAGAAGAAGCACACGAGTTGGATAAAAAATTCATCTAGAAGCTAGCGGAACGAAATATGTTAGAGAGAGTGAAGAAGCCTGGATTTAACATCGACGAAGAGATCCGTATGGTGGAGGAGGAGTACAATATGGCGGGTATGGCGATGGGCGCATGCAAGGTGACAGAGTTCGATTGGGATGAATTTGGGGTCTCGGAGGATACGAGCGCAGATGATGAATGAAGAACGCTATTACGTAGTTTAATGTTTTCGAATTTCCTAGTAGTTTATGTATTCTGATGTTGTCTTCATAAGTTATTTCTAAGTTATTTCTTATTACTTTTGCAATGGTTTCATGGCTGTAATTTAACAAATAACTCAGCCGGTAAATACGTTAACTCAGCCAAATCGATAAATAACTCAGCCAAACCACAAATGAATTTCCGTTATCTAATGGAAAATTACAAATATGTTAAGTCGGCCAGGTCGTTATAATAACTCAACCAAATAAACCGATCATTATATATTCCGAATTAGTTATAACACACGTCACGGTTGATTTATGGAAGACTGATTTGTAACACAATTAAAAATATTTTGACATGATATGTCACGATTGCAACATGAACATCCCAACAATACTACGCTGGACAAGTCGTTGAATTATGTCCAACTTGATTACATCTTGAACATGCGTGTTGCTTCCTAGGGCGTTTATTTCCAATAGCAACTTCCAACGATGATTTAATCCTAATTTTTTTGGGCCTTCCTGGCGGGTTTACAACAATCGGAGGTAGGCACGGTTGGTTAATTATAGGTTGAGCAACAGGTATCGCCGTATCTGAAGGCATGATTGGATCAGCGTATGCTCTAACCAAATGGTCGGTCGTGTAGTGAGGACTGCACAGGCCTATACGAGACACACCCATATGCTCTGCAGCTGCGATTGCATGAATGCATGGTATTTTTTCGTGGTTGAAACGACGGGAAGTGCAGCTATTTGTATGAACATTTACAACCTCCACCAAAGTATGAGTTCCATTTGTGACCTCTACACGTGAAGCATCAATCGGTTGTAGATCCAAAAGTCTTGCTGCGGAGACACGGCGCTAGTAGAGAAAAAAATAAACAAATGACGTTAAGGCTGATTTATGAAAATAATGTCTGACTTATGTAAACGATTACAGCTGAGTTACCTGTAACAGTTTTTCAACACCGCGTGAGAGCGTTGTGTGCTGCGAGTTTGCATCCTCTCTGCGTTCAGCAAACCATCTAGTCATCATAAGCCGAATCGCTTCTAACAGTCGAACTATGGGAAGATTTCTAGCACCTGACAGTGCATTGTTCATTGATTCCGCTATATTCGAAGTCATTAAATTGTATCTGTTACCCGGGAAATGAACACGTGCCCACAGTTTGACATCAGCTCTTTGGAGGTATCCATGCAGTTCAGGATGTTTCTCTGCAATTTCATTGAACGCAGCATTGAAATCAGCAGTCCTAAAACACCTTGCCGCCTGTTTCACCAGACGGAACATATGTTTTCCTTTGAATTTCACCACAATGTTCTTATGAACATGGTAAGTGCAAATTCCACGAGAAGCCGACGGATACGCCTCGCCAATTGCTTTCCCTATTGACTTATGTCTGTCCGATATTATAGCAAGATTCCAATCGTCAGGAATAACAACTTTGAGTTGCGTAAAAAACCACCGCCAAGACTCATCATTTTCGGTGTCAACAACACCGAAAGCTATCGGGAAAATCTGAAAATTACCATCCTGAGCTAGCGCTGTTAGGAGCTTCCCTTAGTAACTACCATGTAGAAACGTACCGTCGACAACAATAACTTTGCGCATGAATTCAAACCCAGCAACACTCACACCAAAAGAAAGGAACACATATCTGAATCTTGCACACTCATCAATTTGGAGTTTTGCGACTGTACCCGGATTTGCCCGTTTTATCATGTATAGATAAGAAGGCAATTCTTGGAAACTACTCTTAGGAGTCCCCCGATCGAGCAGCCTTGCGTGCCTTAGCGTCCTATATGACTTCCAGTAATCCATCTGTTGAAACCAGCATAGTAATAAATCAGCCGAAATATATACCTAACTCCACCATAAAGTAACTATAAGTCAGCCATATGTATATATAATAAATCCGCCATAATGTAACTATAATACAGCAATAAGTCAACCATAAAACACTATATAAGTCGGTCGCATACAATCTCTTACCTTTATACCAAATATCTTATTTATGAGTACTCCGACGCTTTTAGGTTTAACGGACGGACCAACGTCACCAAGATAGTCTCTGTAAAGATCTCCCAGAATTTTATATGTTGATTGTCACGATCGACGAGAACGTTCCGTCACAGAACATGTGTGTTCCGAATCGTATATACGAACATAAAAATCTGGCTCATCAACATCCTTTGTAGATGCACGAACTTTCCAAAGACAATCATCCAACCAGCACTTGATAACCACTACATTCTTATTTGATTTTGGTACCCTAAAATCAAATCCATCCCTTACTGCAAGAAGTTTTACTACAAGTTCCAATGCGTCTTTGCTCTTGTATCGTTGTCCTACAGCTAGGTGTAGGGAAGACATCTGCAAATTTAAGGCTTCCGAAGTCCCTTTTGCGCCGGTCGTTACAGCTGCCGAATTCCCTATTGATCCGGTCGTCTCACTGTTGTGAGGACTCTTCTTTGGAGTCAGATTTGGTGAATCCTCGTTTTTTTCCAGCGGCTTGCCGTATACAGTGAAATTTTCGTCATCCGATGACTCACCATCGGAATCGTCGAAAACATCAAATCGGCTTGAAAATTCATCATCTTCTTCTTCGTTGTCTGCTTCTCCGTCAGCTACATTCGCTTTTTCGGCAGCTTCATCTGCTGCTTCGATATTTTCACTATAATCAATGCATACACTGTGAAAGCTTGAGTCTAATGTTGAGTCGGGACTGATTTGTCGTTTCATCTTCCCTCTCGATCCGTCTGATGTTGAGTCAGGACTGATTTGTCGTTTCATCTCCCCTCTCGATCCGTCCGTCCGACTAATTTCGCACAGATCCGTAAACTCCGCACAGAGTTGTAGTCTCTCGACTTTGACTAGGCTTATAAAAGATTCCAGCTGCCGATGGTTGGATAAATAAATTGGTGGAGTACCAGGAGACATATTTTTCATAGCCTTGTTCGATAACATGTAGCTCAACTTTACCCGATGGCTCAGCACATTGAGTTCGTAGTCATCGAGAACCAAATTTTCAACCTCGCCTAGCTTTGTTGTTGCATGTAGCTGTACAAATCTAGACCCTCGATGATCGGCGTTAAATACAAATTGGTGTTTCTTTACCCAATTACCCGAGACTACCATTACCGGAACCGAATCCATCATATATCGGAAAAGGGTGAACGAAAATCAAGAAGAAAGAGGAAGAGGATGACAAATTGGATCTCTGTCGATGTAAAGAACAGAGTGAAGGAACAACATATATGAGATTGTAAGAAGACGACGTTTCGTATTTATCTTGATGATGATGACGTGGAAATATGCATCCACGTCACTGATGTCATGTGCAAGTCAGCCACCAAACGAACAAGTAAATAAATTGTTTAAAACAGCCATCAAATAAATATTAAATCAGCCGTAACATGAATGCTATTTCAGTAATTAATAAAGGAAAAATCCGCTGCCAAATTCAGCCGTTTCATGTCGTAACTCAGACAAAAAAACTTTAACTCAGCCGTGACGTAAGTAAGTCAGCCGTCAAAGCATACTATGGTAGTAATTAATCTTTCACTAATAAGTCAGTCGTAAACTGGCCGAGTTTTCATTAATAAAGTAAGTCAGCCGTGAGGAAGAGAAAACTCAGCCAACCAACCAAAGTTAACTCAGCCGTAACCAGACAATGACTCAGCGAAATGTTGACAACTCAACCATCTGGATATAAATCAGCCATGTTGTATAGCTGGGTTATGCTCGTAAGTCAGCCGATGTCCTATAACTCAGACAGATTTTAATAAGTCAGCCGAAAGCACTGGATGGGTTATACGTGTAAGTCAGCCGTTTACTAACAACTCAACCATTTTATTTAAACCAGCCGTAACATAACTTAACTCTGCCGTCATTTGATGTTGCGGCTGAGTTCATTAATACATGTCAGCGGTATCTGACGTGGCAGCGCGCTTTTTCTGAAAAGTAATGGCATTCCTTGTAATTACGTTTTTTCTTATAACATGTAACAGGGGCACGCTGGGTATGAAAAATATGGGTGAAATATGACAATAATAAAAAAAAGTTTTGGATGGTTCCCGTCATATTACATAATTTGTAGCCCAGGTGAGTAAGAGTCCCTTAAAAAATAGATAATCAAATCATCAACAGGAAAAAATATTAGTTGTAATTTTTTTTTTGTCTAAAAATATTAACCAATAAAAATGGGATATGTACAGATTTTTACCATTTCTAAAAACTTTCTATTAATAACAGGTTCTTACATTTTTTATTTATAATTTTATGAAATACAATAATTTTTAAGTTTTATAAAATATAAAATGTTAAAAAATTTAAACAAAATAAATTCTATTTAAAATATTATAATTTTGAAAATTATATTTTTTTGTTCTTAAGAACCTCAAATGAAATTATACCATTAGAGTCATACAATTTTAATTACTCTTAAAGAGGTTCTTATCTTAATAATTTTTAAAATTTATAATTAAAATAATGCTAAGAACCCATGGAGATGGTGTAAGAAGCTTAAGGTAACATTTTTAGACTATTTTTGCAATTTCTCAGCCTATTCTTCCATAATTAATTAGATCATTTTAAATATAATGTTACAGTTCAAAATTTTAGTCATCTAAAAATATTTTAAACCAAATATGATGGTCAGACTTTTATGCATTAATATAATCCGCGTTATTAGTTAAATGCAACAAATGCAATAAATACTATTTGATGAGACTAAAATTTGGTCAACGACTAGATGTTTGGAGTTTAATTGCTTTTAAATCGATAATATCACAAAACATTACCAAAGTGAAATTCTTCTCGTCTCTTTGAACAAAAAAATTGTTAACATATCTGTAGTCCAATTTTCCTAGAGTTTTAAAACAAATATGGCTTCAATTGGTAACCACATTTTAGAAGAAAAATAATAGTGAATTTTTTTTCAAATTGTACACCAATTAAGATGAAGTAATTTTATTGTTCCTCAAATTGTTTACTATTTGAGAAAAAAAAATTCTATAATTTTTGATACATGAATCCTACACAGTTTTTCATTTTTCATCATATCTTGAGGAATGAATGAAAAAAAATATTCCTCCTTAAAATTGATGAGAAACAAAAAGAACAAAAATCCATTTGATTTTAAAAAAAAATCATTTTATCAAATGAAATTTTGTTCATATTTTTTTTTTCCTATTCATTATGATGTCACCAATCGAAACTTATATAATTAACATATTGAGACATATTTGAAGGTATCCACTAGGATTAAAATAAAAGTGAATCTTAGAAATTAAAGATATATTTTCAACCAATTGAAAGAAAAAAACATAAATTCAAAATAGTTTGTCAATAAATTTCTCTGAACTGAGATAACAGATAACAGACAATTCGCTTATTGATTAATTGAAAACAACAACATGCATAGATTCATAACTCGGGTTGGTCCAAATGAAATCCCTTGGATACAACAAATGGGTTTAATCCACCGTTCACCAAGTTCATAAACACCCAGATCACTCATCACCACCATGGTGGCTTCCACCATCACCGGAGCTGTTACTCGCGGTGGCTGTGGTTTTATTCTTAGAAACAAACCTTTTGCAGTAGAGAGGACGCCTCTCGACATTAAAGATAACATTTTCTTCGTTTCCCATCACAAGGTTTGGTATTTCAGAAGTCCTGAACACCACTCTCCCATACCAAGGCTGCCCCCTTTTACTGTGCAGATACACTCCCTCCACATACGGTTTGTAAGTCCTGATCATCATCACCATCATCATCATCATCATCATCATCATCATCATATTTATATACACAAAAAAAGAACCAATTAGTTAACACAAAATATGTAATTTATTATTACCACAACAATATGATATGAATCGCCAAATGTGACAAGCAAGTCATCGTCTTGAGAAATGCGATGTGACGTGTAAAATGCAAGTATATGTATATGACAGACAGCATTTCGACAAACTAAACAAAAATTTCGATCGTGTATGTGCAGATGTGTGTATGTGAGATGGTCCATAGATTAAGATATTAGGGTATACATAAGCCAACATAATACATCACGATATATAGGTATGCTCTTGTGACAAAGCATTTACACTGACAAAAAATTATTGTCCATTAATAGATTTAGAGGATTTGGGCATGAATATATGTTCCTTGCCTGTTAAAAAAGTTGAACACCTGGCTCTCCGTGAGGGCGTTGCCATTGGACAAAGTCTGATAAAGACAATGTTGGTCGGGGTAAACGGGTTTGAACTCTGGCGCATTTGGATTCATGGCTTCCCTGTCTCTCTCTCCTTATTCGCTCTCCTTTTATACAACAAGATATGTGTACACAAATGTGAGCTACCTAGTCTGTATATATACATAGCAAGGATGGGGTACGTAAGGAAGCAACGATTGGGGTTTAAGAAATAGTCATTTCACTTTAATGCATAAATATCAGAAACTTTAATAGCTTGTAAAAATATTTACTTCACATGCGGTTGACCGTACTCTGTTTTAAGAGAATATAAAATTGTTGTTTTCTTTTATTATAGAAAGTTAACAAATACTTAAATGGTAAATTTAGTTACTAATTGATCGTGATAGTGATAAATTTGCCAATCAAGAAAATTTTGAAATGTGTTAATTATTATTTTTCAACTAGATAAAATAAAATAAAATAAAAATTATTTTTTATCTCAATTTATAAAAAAAGTAAATTTAATGTAACACATGTCAAAAAATAAAACTAGGAATATGAAAACATAATAAATTTTAATTAGAAAGAATATATTAATAGATCTTATAAACATAATAAAATATGTTTTTAAATCTCAGATGATTCAAAACCATTAATGGAATTTAAGATACAGTTTGAACTGTAATTATACAAGTATCAATGGTAACTTTCCTTTTTTAATTCGGAAGATTTATAAAAACTTGGTAATAATTTTAAACAATTCAATTAATTGATTTCTAATATCACTTTTTTTGCAATTCCACTTTGTTTGAGAACTATGCAATCTGATAACATCATGGTCATTCACTTAATTAAATCTTACATTTTAGTTTTTTATTTAATTTGATAACTTGTTGTTACATTAATTGTTTTTGCAATTCCCACATGACCAGACGATCATTCCTTTATTCATTAAATTGTAAGCAACAACAAATTTAATCCAGAAACATAAATTCATAACTCGGCTGGCAAATTAAAAACCATTTGATGGATACAACAAAGGGGGTCTAATTTACCACCATCACTGAGGCTGGTACTCGCGGTGGCTGCGGATTTGGTCTTCGGATTATCAAACCTTCTGCAGTAAAGGTGACGCCCCTCCACATAAACAGAAACCTTTTCCTTGTTTCCCAGAAAAAGGCCTGGAATGAGGGAATGCTTGAACATCACTTTCCCAAACAAGGCTTGTCCCCTTCCTCCCCTAAGCCTGTACACAAAGACTTTCTCCACATACGGTGTGTAGATCCTGACCATCAACATCATCATCACCATCATACATACATACATAAATACAATAAAGAACCAATTGGCTAACATAAAACATGTAACCTATTATCACCAAAACCCGTATGATGAATCACCAAGTGTGACAAGTAAGACATCCCCTAATGCATATTTTCCTTGGATCCAGAGGAGATAATGAAGTGGTATACTATCTGTGACTTTTTATCTGGGATATCTAGTGTAAGGCATATGATCATCTCCAGGCCCGGCCCAATATAAAATCATGCATAAAGCAAAAAAAAAGAGAATGTTATTCAGGGGAATTGAACTTGTATTCTAAGTCCTAAATCACATGGCTGTAACCACTACACCACTTCATTATTTTCTAAATTTGATGCCCCTTAAAAGTTCAATATATATCAGCACCTAAAGCCCTTGCTTGTTGGGCTTTAGGTCAGGACCGGCCCTGATCATCAGAGGCCCATCACAAGTTGGAATCAAGCCCATTGGAGTTCACAAGAAGGCGAAAACCAGTTTACAAACCTGGTGAACTCCAACTCGCTTGAATCGGACATACGTGCCTTAATTGGATATTTCCGGTCGAACCATGAGGAACTAAGCTATGAATCGACCTGTTATGGAATCTTGATTCGTCATAGCTTATGTGGGTCTTGGAATCGGACCGAAATTCGTTACGGTTTAAAAGTTGTTCAACTTCTAAACCAGAGGAGTCTCCACTTGCCTTATTTGGAAGCTTATGGAGTCAACCAGCTACAAACGAAACTTTGGCGACCAGGAGAGGCATCTAAGAATGCAGAAGACACATCTAACCATCCAGGAGAGTCAGTTACCATTTTTCCATTCACCAGCAGCCACAGGATCAGGCGGATCCTCTTGTTTGTATACTTACCATATCCGGATGCATTCACACTTGGTGCTATTAATGACCAACGGCTCTCTCACCAGGACTTCTGCGAATTGGACAACTTCTATGGCAACCATAAGGTTCCAGGAAAGCTCACCTATCCCCTTCAACCATCCAGATACAAAGACAGCCGCACTTGCCCCATTTGGACCGATTCTCTCATTATTGTCCAACGGCTAGTTTTTCTTAAAGTTTCTTATTTCTTTCTTGTTCTAGACCTTTAGAAAACGTGTAGGAGCTCTATATAAAGCTCCATTCTGTCTCATTTGTAAATCACCCTTTCAATCCAGAATTAATCAAAGTATTTTCGTTTTCTTTCAAAGTGTGTTTCTTTGAGGAATTGTTCTTGTTCTTTAGGATAGAGTGTGTGATTCACTTCTATTCTCTAGGAGCCACGAATTTAAGTTTGTTTGTGAGATTCAGGTAACCTTGTTCGTAGATTGAGAGAGTCAATCATCAACATCACCTTTCCATCTCCATTCGCTACCGGTTTGAACAAAGAGAGCCCTTCGGCCAGTTGTTCCATCCACCACAACCACCGAGATAGGACCACCCCCTATCCGGGCTGTATCATCTGGTATCAGAGCTTCAAAAGCTCCTATCAATCAGGTTGTGTTCATCCAACCCTTATCTATTTAAAATTCTGCTTTGCATTTGTTTCATTCCATAAAACCGAAAATCATACCAAAAAAAAATAATAATATTTACTTGTGTTTTATTTGTTTTATAAACTTGAAAACCAAAAGAAAAAGTTAATTTCCTTTATTTTGATTATATTTTCGTTCACAAATCATAAAAAGAAAAAAAAAATTCCTTGAATTTGTTTTGTTTCGATTTATTTTCAAATTTTAAAGCATGAAAATTGACAAAAAGAGTTACTTCCTTAATCAGATTATTTGTTTCCCAATTTTGTGTATCACCTCCTTCTTTGGCGAGGGAAACTTGAGACTGATTTCTCCTTGACTTGTTCTTTGAAAAGTACACCAAAGCTCAGAATTATGGAGGATGAAGATGGAGCAAGCGGATACAATACCTCAGAAGTAGATTGGGGTGAAGAAGAAAGTCACTCTTGGAGTGGAGGAGAAGAAGAATTCGACAACAACTCAAGGCATGGAGAAACTGATTCTGGAGTCAGTATAGAAGAAGAAGAAGGCTGTGAAGGAGATTCATGGCCAGAAGAAACTGAATCCCAATTCGGTACAGAAGAACAAAGCAACCATGAAGGCTATGAAGAAGAGAACGAACAGGCAAGTAAAGCTAGAGAAGTTTATGAGTCCCAACTTGGAGATTCTGATGAAGAAGAATCATGGCATGAAGAGACTGAATCTCAGTTCAGTATAGGAGAAGGAGACCACGAAGTTGAAGTTCAACATGAAGAAATACCATGGTGTGAAATACCATACTCTGATCATGAGGAAGAATCAAACCATGAAGAAGAATATGAGATTGACCATGAAGAGTCCATCTATGGTGAGGATTCAGGGCAGAGTCAACACCACAACTATGAAGAAGAAGAGGAACTTGAGTCTCCATACCCAGGCTCGAAAACTCAAGAATCCATGGAAGGCCATCAACAAGACTATGAGGCTATGAGTGAAGAAGAAGATCACCCAGAGGAGTCTTGTCCAGGAGAGCCATACCACATCTGTTTTTCAGGTCGTGATCAAGGACCAGAGGCCTATCTAAGATGGGAGAAGGATATGGATGAATGGTTTCAACAAAATCATGTTTCAGATGAGGAAAGAACAACCATTGTTGAGGAGACTCTTATTGAAGAAGCTTATCTAAAGTGGGATGAAGATGCATACTTTCGCCTTAATGATATATCATGGTTTTTAGTGTTTTAAGCCATGATATAAGTCTTGTTATAGAGTCGTTTTAGTGTTTTTGGAGTCTTGTAGAGTCATTGCAGGTTTAGGTACGTTCGAGGCTTACTTGGAGATTATGGATCATTTTGGAGTTAATCAGGAAGCTGTGCTGAAGAAATCAAGTCAGAAACCAACTTTTGGAGACGGTGTCGGTCGACACCACACTTGGTGTCGGTCGACACCCATCAGACAGGCAATTTTCTACGCAGTTTTGAAGATTTTTGAAGAAAAGGGAAATTTGCCCAGACTTTTCCTTATTTGCAAATAAGTCCCTACTCTAATTTTTAGGATATTTGTATTATTTTAAGGTCATTGTTTAGACCTATCTTTTATCTAAGCTTTATTTTATTTTGTGAGAGATTTGTAGCAGAGTTTTGGAGAGAATAATTCAGACTCCTTGAGAGAAGATTCAAAACTCCTTTTATTCTCTATTGATTTCTTTTATGCAATCTTATTCAATCATGTTTATTGTTTCAATCTCCATGTCTGAGTAGTTGCTAGATAGGTTAGGGTTTCTCATTAGGGATTTGATGGATTGTTAAGTTGATTGATTATTTAAGGATTCTGGAACACTAGTTCTTTATCTAGGGTGTGATTAGTGCTTGATCTGAACTGGCAAGTTAGATTATTGATCATAGGTTGATTCTCGCAACGAAAGTTGGTTAATTAGCTAGAAAGAACCTTAGATGAGCAAAATACCTATCTGCAAAGGAATTTGATTTAGGGATTTTGTGAACTTATCGAACCTGAGATTTTTGCATGTTTATACTTTAGAACTCACAAAGAAATTTGGTTTTCTAGGTTTTAGACATATATAGGTTTCGCAGCGATGGCTGGTTCACTTTATCATTGTGTTTCGAGTTGTAGAACATAGCAGAACTCTGATTGACTGATTAACTTGCATTCCTGATTTCCTGAGAATTCCCTGATTTCTTTAATTACATTATTTCTTGTTTAGCTTAATTCGAAAACCAATAATCTATTGTGTGATCTTGAGTCTCTGTGGAATTCGACCCCTAAAGTACTATAATCAATCTCTTAATTTGGAGAGTAGCTTTAGGGTATATTTGAGCATATCAAATTTTGGCGCCGTTGCCAGGGACTCATTGAATTCGCCATTATATTTGGAATAGAATTTAGTCTAAACATCTTATTTTTCGTTTACTTTCATTGTTCTTTCTCTTTTCTTGTGTTTCAGGTGTATGCCTAATCGCAGTACCAGAACTAACAGAGGAACTCAGCTTGTGAATCTCACGAATCAGGAGCTGAGAGAGTTAGAACGTACGAACCGCCAAGGGAAGGAGGTCAGCAGACATGAGGAGAACAATCATTCGACCTGATGCTGCTGGAATCTTACGAGACCAAGAGGGTCATGCATACAATGACAATGGTGACCAAATCGATAATCAGGGAAATGCGTCCAAGAAGTAGCAGCTGCAGAAAACAGAGATGCCCAGATTTCCAGCAGCACCTATCCGAGGGAGAACCCTGCTGACTACAACAGTCCTGATCAATTCTATGCAAACAGGTCTGCCATTAACCCTCCGGGTTTTCAGAGAGCTGATTTTGAGCTGAAACCTGCCTATTACACTCTTGTGGGTCAGCATCTTTTCTATGGTCTTCCTCATGAGCATCCTATGGACCATATAGAAAAGTTTGAAGATTTGGTGTCTAGCATCAAGTGCAATGAGATGTCTTATGACTATCTCTCTGCAAGCTTTTACCTTATTCTCTTGCTGGGGATGCTTCCTATTGGCTGAAGCAGTTGCAACCAGGATCTCTAACCACCTGGGTTGATACAAAGAATGTCTTTCTCAACAACTTCTTTGATGATGCAAGGTCTGAGGAGCTAAGGACAAAGATTTCTACATTCTCTCAGGGACCTGCTGAAGCATTCAAAGCTTCTTGGTTGAGGTTCAGATCTTATCAGAGGGATTGTCCACCCATGGCTTCAGTGATGTTCAGCTGCTGGGTATTTTCTTCAGAGG
>FNXX01000241.1:0-20631 GCA_900108845.1 Iljinskaea planisiliqua | reverse complement strand
ATTCCTCTTTATGTTTTGTAATTGATTGGTTGATTAATGGTGTCTCCCAATGAATGAGAAACAATGTATATATGCTTCTCATTCCTCATTTAGGTCCCACAATGCACATTTCTGTGGTATTCATTGTTATGACCATTCTTACTTTTAAAATTTTTTTATGCATTTGGGGACATGAAGTTCCTTTTCTGATCTTCCAGACTCATTTTGTTCCAGATTCCTCTTTTTGGTGTAATTGATTTGGTTGATTAACGGTGTCTCCCAATGAATGAGAAACAAGGTATATATGCTTCTCAATCCTCATTTAGGCGTCCCAATGCACATTTCTAGTGGTATTCATTGTTATGGTCATTCTTACTCATTAAAATTCAGTTTTATGCATTTGGGGAACATGAAGTTCCTTTTCTGATCTTCATGAGACTCATTTTAGTTCCAGATTCTTTTTGGTGTAAATTGATTTGGTTGATTAACGGTGTCCCCAATGAATGAGAAACAAGTATATATGCTTCACATCCTCATTTAGGAGTCCACAATGCATAATTCTAGGTATTCATTGTTATGGACATTCATACTCATTAAAGTTACTTTTATGCATTTGGGGACATGAATTCCTTTTCTGACCTTCATGGGACTCTTTTTGTTCCAGATTCCTCTTTGTGGTTAATTGATTGGTTGATTAACGGTGTCTCCCAATGAATGAGAAACAAGGTATATATGCTTCTCAATCCTCATTTAGGCGTCCTACAATGCACACATTTCTAGTGGTATTCATTGTTATGGACATTCTTACTCATTAAAGTTCAGTTTTATTCATTTGGGACATGAAATTCTTTCTGATCTTCATGAGACTCATTTTAGTTCCAGATTCCTATTTTTGGTGTAATTGATTTGGTTGATTAACGGTGTCTCCCAATGAATGAGAAACAATGTATATTCTTCTTCATTCCTCATTTAGGAGTCCACAATGCATAATTCTAGTGGTATTCATTGTTATGACATTCTTATTTTTAAAATTCTGTTTTATGCATTTGGGGACATGAAGTTCCTTTTCTGACCTTCATGGGACTCATCTTTGTTCCAGATTCCTCTTTTTGGTGTAATTGATTTGGTTGATTATAGTGTCTCCCAATGAATGAGAAACAAGGTATATATGCTTCTCAATCCTCATTTAGGCGTCCTACAATGCACATTTCTAGTGATATTCATTGTTATGGACATTCTTACTCATTAAAGTTCACTTTTATGCATTTGGGGACATGAAATTCCTTTTCTGATCTTCATGAGACTCATTTTAGTTCCAGATTCCTATTTTTGGTGTAATTGATTTGGTTGATTAACGGTGTCTCCCAATTAATGAGAAACAATGTATATATGCTTCTCATTCCTCATTTAGGAGTCCCACACTGCATAATTCTAGTGGTATTCATTGTTATGACCATTCTTACTCTTTAAAATTTTTTTATGCATTTGGGGACATGAAGTTCCTTTTCTGACCTTCATGGACTCATTTTTGTTCCAGATTCCTCTTTTTGGTGTAATTGATTTGGTTGATTAAGTGTCTCCCAATGAATGAGAAACAATGTATATATGCTTCTCATTCCTCATTTAGGAGTCCACAATGCACATTTCTAGTGGTATTCATTGTTATGGACCATTCTTACTCTTTAAAATTCTTTTTTATGCATTTGGACATGAAGTTCCTTTTCTGATCTTCATTGGACTCATTTTGATTTCCAGATTCCGTTTTGCTTTTTTTTTTTTGATTAACGTGTCTCCCAATGAATAGAAACAAGGTAATATATAAATTTAAAATTTTGTTTTGTGCATTTGGGGACATGAAGTTCCTTTCTGATCTTCATGGACTCATTTTTGTTCCAGATTCCTATTTTGGTGTAATTGATTTGGTTGATTAACGGTGTCTCCCAATGAATGAGAAACAATGTATATATGCTTCTCATTCCTCATTTAGGAGTCCACAATGCACATTTCTGTGGTATTCATTGTTATGACATTCTTACTTTTAAAATTCTGTTTTATGCATTTGGGACATGAAATTCCTTTTCTGATCTTCATGGGACTCATTTTGTTCAGATTCCTCTTTTTGTGTAATTGATTTGGTTGATTAACGGTGTCTCCCAATGAATGAGAAACAAGGTATATATGCATCTCAATCCTCATTTAGGCGTCCTACAATGCACAATTTCTAGTGGTATTATTGTTATGGACATTCTTACTCATTAAATTCAGTTTTATGCATTTGGGGACATGAATTCCTTTCTGATCTTCATGAGACTCATTTTAGTTCCAGATTCCTATTTTGGTGTAATTGATTTGGTTGATTAACGGTGTCTCCCAATCAATGAGAAACAATGTATATGATTCCTCATTCCTCATTTAGGAGTCCACAATGCATATTCTAGTGGTATTCATTGTTATGACCATTTCTACTTTTAAAATTCTGTTTTATGCATTTGG
Source organism: Iljinskaea planisiliqua (assembly GCA_900108845.1). Lineage (NCBI taxonomy): Eukaryota > Viridiplantae > Streptophyta > Magnoliopsida > Brassicales > Brassicaceae > Iljinskaea > Iljinskaea planisiliqua. The sequence continues at coordinate 18,159 of FNXX01000241.1, read as the reverse complement.
GGACATGAAGTTCCTTTTCTGACCTTCATGGGACTCATTTTTGTTTCAGATTCCTCTTTTTAGTGTAATTGATTTGTTGATTAACGGTGTCTCCCAATGAATGAGAAACAAGGTATATATGCTTCTCAATCCTCATTTAGGCGTCCTACAATGCACATTTAGTGGTATTCATTGTTATGGACATTCTTACTCATTAAATTTCAGTTTATGCATTTGGAGACATGAATTCCTTTTCTGATCTTCATGATACTCTTTTAGTTCCAGATTCCTGTTTTCGTTTAATTGATTTGGTTGATTAACGGTGTCTCCCAATGAATGAGAAACAATTTATATTTCTTCTCATTCCTCATTTAGGAGTCTTGCAATGCATATTCTAGTGGTATTCATTGTTCTGGCCATTCTTACTTTTTTAAAATTCTGTTTTATGCATTTCGGGACAGGAAGTTCCTTTTCTGACCATCATGGGACTCATTTTGTTCCAGATTCCTCTTTTTGGTGTAATTGATTTGGTTAATTTAACGGCGTCTTCCAATGAATGAGAAACAAGGTATATATGCTTCTCAATCCTGATTTAGGCGCCCTACAATGCACATTTCTAGTGGTATTCATTGTTCTGGACATTCTTACTCATTAAAAGTTCAGTTTTATGCATTTGGGGACATGCAATTCATTTTCTGATCCTTATGAGACTCATTTTAGTTCCAGATTCCTATTTTCGGTGTAATTGATTTGGTTGATTAACGGTGTCTCCCAATGAATGAGAAACAATGTATATATGCTTCTCATTCCTCATTTAGGAGTCCCACAATGCACATTTCTTCTGGTATTCATTGTTATGACCATTCTTACTGTTTAAAATTCTGTTTATGCATTTGGAGCCATGAAGTTCTTTTCTGATCTTCATGGGACTCATTTGATTTCCAGATACCTCCTTTTGGTGTAATTGATTTAGGCGCCCTACAATGCATATTTCTAGTGGTATTCATTGTTATGGACATTCTTACTCATTAAAGTTCAGTTTTATGCATTTGGGGACATGCAATTCCTTTTCTGATCTTCATGAGACTCATTTTAGTTCCAGATTCCTATTTTTGGTGTAATTGATTTCGTTGATTAGTGGTGTCCCCCAATGAATGAGAAACAATGTATATATGCTTCTCATTCCTCATTTAGGAGTCCCACAATGCATAATTCTAGTGGTATTCATTGTTATGACCATTCTTACTCTTTAAAATTCTGTTTTATGCATTTTGAGCCATGAAGTTCTTTTTCTGATCTTCATGGGACTCATTTGATTTCCAGATTCCTCTTTTTGGTGTAATTGATTTAGGCGCCCTATAATGCTCATTTCTAGTGATATTCATTGTTATGGCCATTCTTACTCATTAAAGTTCAGTTTTATGCATTTGGGGACATGCAATTCCTTTTTTGATCTTCATGAGACTCATTTTAGTTCCAGATTCCAATTTTATGATTAATTGATTTGGTTGATTAGTGGTGTCCCCCAATGAATGAGAAACAATGTATATATGCTTCTCAATCCTCATTTAGGCGTCCTACAATACACATTTCTAGTGGTATTCATTGTTATGGACATTCTTACTCATTAAAGTTCACTTTTATGCATTTGGGGACATGGAATTCCATTTCTGATCTTCATGAGACTCATTTTAGTTCCAGATTCCTATTTTTGGTGTAATTGATTTGGTTGACTAACGGTGTCTCCCAATTAATGAGTAACAATGTTTATATGCTTCTCATTCCTCATTTAGGAGTCCCACACTGCATAATTCTAGTGGTATTCATTGTTATGATCATTTTAACTTTTAAAATTTTTGTTTTATGCATTTGGGGTCATGAAGTTCATTTTATGAACTTCATAGGACTCAATTTGGTTCCAGATTCCTCTTTTTGGTGTAATTGATTTGGTTGATTAACGGTGTCTCCATTGAAAGAGAAACAAGGTATATATGCTTCTCAATCATCATTTAGGCGTCCTACAATGCACATTTCTAGTGGTATTCATTGTTATGGTCATTCTTACTCATTAAAATTAAATTTTATGCATTTGGAGACATGAAGTTCCTTTTCTCATTTTCATTATACTCATTTTAGTTCCAGATTCCTGTTTTCGGTGTAATTGATGTGGTTGATTAACGGTGTCTCCCAATCAATGAGAAACAATGTATATATGATTCACATTCCTCATTTAGGAGTCCCACAATGCATAATTCTAGTGGTATTCATTGTTACGACCATTCTTACTCTTTAAAATTCTGTTTTATGCATTTGGGGACATAAGTTCCTGTTCTGACCTTCATGGGACTCATTTTTGTTCCAGATTCCTATTGTTGGTGTAATTGATTAGGTTGATTACCAGTGTCTCCCAATGAATGAGAAACAAGGTATATATGTTTCTCAATCCTCATTTAGGCGTCCTACAATGCACATTTCTAGTGGTATTCATTGTTATGGACATTCTTACTCATTAAAGTTCACTTTTATGCATTTGGGGACATGAAATTCCTTTTCTGATCTTCTTGGGACTTATTTTTGTTCCAGATTCCACTTTTTGGTGTAATTCATTTGGTTAATTAATGGTGTCTCCCAATGAATGAGAAACAAGGTATATATGCTTCTCAATCCTCATTTAGGCGTCCTACAATGCACATTTCTAGTGGTATTCATTGTTATGGACATTCTTACTCATTAAAGTTCAGTTTTATGCATTTGGGGACATGAAATTCCTTCTCTGATCTTCATGAGACTCATTTTAGATCCTGATTCCTATTTTCGGTGTAATTGATTTGGTTGATTAACGGTGTCTCCCAATTAATGAGAAACAATGTATATATGATTCACATTCCTCATTTAGGAGTCCCACAATGCATAATTCTTATGGTATTCATTGTTATGAAGATTCTTACTCTTTAAAATTCTGTTTTATGCATTTGGGGACATGAAGTTCCTTTTCTGACCTTCATGGGACTCATTTTTGTTCCAGATTCCTCTTTTTGGTGTAATTGATTTGGTTGATTAACGGTGTCTCCCAATGAATGAAAAACAATGTATATATTCTTCTCATTCCTCATTGAGGAGTTTCACAATGCATATTTCGAGTGGTATTCATTGTTATGACCATTCTTACTTTTTAAAATTCTGTTTTTATGCATTTGGGGATATGAAGTTCCTTTTTTGACTTTCATTGGACAAATTTTTGTTCCAGATTCCTCTTTTTATGTAATTGATTTGGTTGATTAACGGTGTCTCCCAATGAATGAGAAACAAGGTATATATGCATCTCAATCCTCATTTAGGCATCCTACAATGCACATTTCTAGTGGTATTCATTGTTATGGACATTCTTACTCATTAAAGTTCAGTTTTATGCATTTGGGGACATGAAATTCCTTTTCTGATCTTCATGAGACTCATTTTAGTTCTAGATTCCTATTTTCGGTGTAATTGATTTGGTTGATTAACGGTGTCTCCCAATCAATGAGAAACAATGTATATATGATTCACATTCCTCATTTAGGAGTAACACAATACATAATTCTAGTGGTATTCATTGTTATGACGATTCTTACTTTTAAAATTTTGGTTTTATGCATTTGGGGACCAGAAGTTCCTTTTCTGATCTTCCTAAGACTCATTTTGGTACCAGATTCCTCTTTTTGGTGTAATTGATTTGGTTGATTAACGGTGTCTCCCAATGAATGAGAAACAAGGTATATATGCTTCTCAATCCTCATTTAGGCATCCTACAATGCACATTTCTAGTGGTATTCATTGTTATGGTCATTCTTACTCATTAAATTTCAGTTTTATGCATTTGGAGACATGAAGTTCCTTTTCTGATCTTCATGATACTCATTTTAATTCCAGATTCCTGTTTTCGATTTAATTGATTTGTTTGATTAACGGTGTCTCCCAATGAATGAAAAACAATGTATATATTCTTCTCATTCCTCATTGAGGAGTTTCACAATGCATATTTCGAGTGGTATTCATTGTTATGACCATTCTTACTTTTTAAAATTCTGTTTTTATGCATTTGGGGAGATGAAGTTCCCTTTCTGACCTTCATCGGACAAATTTTTGTTTCAGATTCCTCTTTTTAGTGTAATTGATTTTGTTGATTAACGGTGTCTCCCAATGAAAGAGAAACAAGGTATATATGCTTCTCAATCCTCATTTAGGCGCCCTACAATGCACATTTCTAGTGGTATTCATTGTTATGGACATTCTTACTCATTAAAGTTCAGTTTTATGCATTTGGAGACATGAAGTTCCTTTTCTGATCTTCATGATACTCATTTTAGTTCCAGATTCCTGTTTTCGATTTAATTGATTTGGTTGATTAACGGTGTCTCCCAATGAATGAGAAACAATTTATATATTCTTCTCATTCCTCATTTAGGAGTCTTGCAATGCATATTCCTAGTGGTATTCATTGTTCTGGCCATTCTTACTTTTTAAAATTCTGTTTTATGCATTTCGGGACATGAAGTTCCTTTTCTGACCATCATGGGACTCATTTTTGTTCCAGATTCCTCTTTTTGGTGTAATTGATTTGGTTAATTTAACGGCGTCTTCCAATGAATGAGAAACAAGGTATATATGCTTCTCAATCCTCATTTAGGCGCCCTACAATGCACATTTCTAGTGGTATTCATTGTTCTAGACATTCTTACTCATTAAAGTTCAGTTTTATGCATTTGGGGACATGCAATTCATTTTCTGATCCTTATGAGACTCATTTTAGTTCCAGATTCCTATTTTCGGTGTAATTGATTTGGTTGATTAACGGTGTCTCCCAATGAATGAGAAACAATGTATATATGCTTCTCATTCCTCATTTAGGAGTCCCAAAATGCACATTTCTTCTGGTATTCATTGTTATGACCATTCTTACTGTTTAAAATTCTGTTTTATGCATTTGGAGCCATGAAGTTCTTTTTCTGATCTTCATGGGACTCATTTGATTTACAGATTCCTCTTTTTGGTGTAATTGATTTAGGCGCCCTACAATGCTCATTTCTAGTGGTATTCATTGTTATGGCCATTCTTACTCATTAAAGTTCAGTTTTATGCATTTGGGGACATGCAATTCCTTTTCTGATCTTCATGAGACTCATTTTAGTTCCAGATTCCTATTTTATGATTAATTGATTTGGTTGATTAGTGGTGTCCCCCAATGAATGAGAAACAATGTATATATGCTTCTCAATCCTCATTTAGGTGTCCTACAATGCACATTTCTAGTGGTATTCATTGTTATGGACATTCTTACTCATTAAAGTTCACTTTTATGCATTTGGGGACATGAAATTCCTTTTCTGATCTTCTTGGGACTTATTTTTATTCCAGATTCCACTTTTTGGTGTAATTCATTTGGTTAATTAATGGTGTCTCCCAATAAATGAGAAACAAGGTATATATGCTTCTCAATCCTCATTTAGGCGTCCTACAATGCACATTTCTAGTGGTATTCATTGTTATGGACATTCTTACTCATTAAAGTTCAGTTTTATGCATTTGGGGACATGAAATTCCTTCTCTGATCTTCATGAGACTCATTTTAGATCCTGATTCCTATTTTCGGTGTAATTGATTTGGTTGATTAACGGTGTCTCCCAATCAATGAGAAACAATGTATATATGATTCACATTCCTCATTTAGGAGTCCCACAATGCATAATTCTTATGGTATTCATTGTTATGAAGATTCTTACTCTTTAAAATTATGTTTTATGCATTTGGGGACATGAAGTTCCTTTTCTGACCTTCATGGGACTCATTTTTGTTCCAGATTCCTCTTTTTGGTGTAATTGATTTGGTTGATTAACGGTGTCTCCCAATGAATGAAAAACAATGTATATATTCTTCTCATTCCTCATTGAGGAGTTTCACAATGCATATTTCGAGTGGTATTCATTGTTATGACCATTCTTACTTTTTAAAATTCTGTTTTTATGCATTTGGGGAGATGAAGTTCCCTTTCTGACCTTCATCGGACAAATTTTTGTTCCAAATTCCTCTTTTTATGTAATTGATTTGGTTGATTAACGGTGTCTCCCAATGAATGAGAAACAAGGTATATATGCATCTCAATCCTCATTTAGGCGTCCTATAATGCACATTTCTAGTGGTATTCATTGTTATGGACATTCTTACTCATTAAAGTTCAGTTTTATGCATTTGTGGACATGAAATTCCTTTTCTGATCTTCATGAGACTCATTTTAGCTCTAGATTCCTATTTTCGGTGTAATTGATTTGGTTGATTAACGGTGTCTCCCAATCAATGAGAAACAATGTATATATGATTCACATTCCTCATTTAGGAGTCACACAATGCATAATTCTAGTGGTATTCATTGTTATGACGATTCTTACTTTTAAAAATTTGGTTTTATGCATTTGGGGACCAGAAGTTCCTTTTCTGATCTTCCTAAGACTCATTTTGGTACCAAATTCCTCTTTTTGGTGTAATTGATTTGGTTGATTAACGGTGTCTCCCAATGAATGAGAAACAAGGTATATATGCTTCTCAATCCTCATTTAGGCATCCTACAATGCACATTTCTAGTGGTATTCATTGTTATGGTCATTCTTACTCATTAAATTTCAGTTTTATGCATTTGGAGACATGAAGTTCCTTTTCTGATCTTCATGATACTCATTTTAGTTCCAGATTCCTATTTTCGATTTAATTGATTTGGTTGATTAACGGTGTCTCCCAATGAATGAGAAACAATTTATATATTCTTCTCATTCCTCATTTAGGAGTCTCGCAATGCATATTCCTAGTGATATTCATTGTTCTGGCCATTCTTACTTTTTAAAATTCTGTTTTATGCATTTCGGGACATGAAGTTCCTTTTCTGACCATCATGGGACTCATTTTTGTTCCAGGTTCCTCTTTTTGGTGTAATTGATTTGGTTAATTTAACGGCGTCTTCCAATGAATGAGAAACAAGGTATATATGCTTCTCAATCCTCATTTAGGCGCCCTACAATGCACATTTCTAGTGGTATTCATTGTTCTGGACATTCTTACTCATTAAAGTTCAGTTTTATGCATTTGGGGACATGCAATTCATTTTCGGATCCTTATGAGACTCATTTTAGTTCCAGATTCCTATTTTCGGTGTAATTGATTTGGTTGATTAACGGTGTCTCCCAATGAATGAGAAACAATGTATATATGCTTCTCATTCCTCATTTAAGAGTCCCACAATGCACATTTCTTCTGGTATTCATTGTTATGACCATTCTTACTGTTTAAAATTCTGTTTTATGCATTTGGAGCCATGAAGTTCTTTTTCTGATCTTCATGGGACTCATTTGATTTCCAGATACCACGTTTTGGTGTAAATTATTTAGGCGCCCTACAATGCATATTTCTAGTGGTATTCATTGTTATGGACATTCTTACTTATTAAAGTTCAGTTTTATGCATTTGGGGACATGCAATTCCTTCTCTGATCTTCATGAGACTCATTTTAGTTCCAGATTCCTATTTTTGGTGTAATTGATTTCGTTGATTAGTGGTGTCCCCCAATGAATGAGAAACAATGTATATATGCTTCTCATTCCTCATTTTGGAGTCCCACAATGCATAATTCTAGTGGTATTCATTGTTATGACCATTCTTACTTTTTAAAATTCTGTTTTATGCATTTTGGGACATGAAGTTCCTTTTCTGATCTTCATGGGACTCATATTTGTTGCAGATTCCTCTTTTTAGTGTAATTGATTTTGTTGATTAACGGTGTCTCCCAATGAATGAGAAACAAGGTATATATGCTTCTCAGTCCTCATTTAGGCGCCCTACAATGCACATTTCTAGTGGTATTCATTGTTATGGTCATTCTTACTCATTAAATTTCAGTTTTATGCATTTGGAGACATGAAGTTCCTTTTCTGATCTTTATGATACTCATTTTAGTTCCAGATTCCTGTTTTCGATTTAATTGATTTGGTTGATTAATGGTGTCTCCCAATGAATGAGAAACAATTTATATATTCTTCTCATTCCTCATTTAGGAGTCTTGCAATGCATATTCCTAGTGGTATTCATTGTTCTGGCCATTCTTACTTTTTAAAATTCTGTTTTATGCATTTCGGGACATGAAGTTCCTTTTCTGACCATCATGGGACTCATTTTTGTTCCAGGTTCCTCTTTTTGGTGTAATTGATTTGGTTAATTTAACGGCGTCTTCCAATGAATGAGAAACAAGGTATATATGATTCTCAATCCTCATTTAGGCGCCCTACAATGCACATTTCTAGTGGTATTCATTGTTATGGACATTCTTACTCATTAAAGTTCAGTTTTATGCATTTGGGGACATGCAATTCATTTTCTGATCCTCATGAGACTCATTTTAGTTCCAGATTCCTATATTCGGTGTAATTGTTTGGTTGATTAACGGTGTCTCCCAATGAATGAGAAACAATGTATATATGCTTCTCATTCCTCATTTAGGAGTCCCACAATGCACATTTCTTCTGGTATTCATTGTTATGACCATTCTTACTCTTTAAAATTCTGTTTTATGCATTTAGAGCCATGAAGTTCTTTTTCTGATCTTCATGGGACTCATTTGATTTCCAGATACCTCCTTTTGGTGTAATTGATTTAGGCGCCCTACAATGCATATTTCTAGTGGTATTCATTGTTATGGACATTCTTACTCATTAAAGTTCAGTTTTATGGATTTGGGGACATGCAATTCCTTTTCTGATCTTCATGAGACTGATTTTAGTTCCAAATTCCTATTTTTGGTGTAATTGATTTCGTTGATTAGTGGTGTTCCCCAATGAATGAGAAACAATGTATATATGCTTCTCATTCCTCATTTAGGAGTCCCACAATGCATAATTCTAGTGGTATTCATTGTTATGACCATTCTTACTCTTTAAAATTCTGTTTTATGCATTTTGAGCCATGAAGTTCTTTTTCTGATCTTCATGGGACTCATTTGATTTCCAGATTCCTCTTTTTGGTGTAATTGATTTAGGCGCCCTACAATGCTCATTTCTTGTGGTATTCATTGTTATGGCCATTCTTACTCATTAAAGTTCAGTTTTATGCATTTGGGGACATGCAATTCCTTTTCTGATCTTCATGAGACTCATTTTAGTTCCAGATTCCTATTTTATGATTAATTGATTTGGTTGATTAGTGGTGTCCCCCAATGAATGAGAAACAATGTATATATGCTTCTCATTCCTCATTTAGGAGTCCCAAAATGCATAATTCTAGTGGTATTCATTGTTATGACCATTCTTACTTTTTAAAATTCTGTTTTATGCATTTCGGGACATGAAGTTCCTTTTCTGACCTTCATGGGAGTCATTTTTGTTCCGGATTCCTCTTTTTGGTGTAATTGATTTGGTTAATTAACGGTGTTTTCCAATGAATGAGAAACAAGGCATATATGCTTCTCAATCCTCATTTAGGCACCCTACAATGCACATTTCTAGTGGTATTCATTGTTATGGACATTCTTACTCATTAAAGTTCAGTTTTATGCATTTGGGGACATGCAATTCCTTTTCTGATCTTCATGATACTCATTTTAGTTCCAGATTCCTGTTTTCGATGTAATTGATTTTGGTTGATTAACGTTGTCTCCCAATGAATGAGAAACAATGTATATATGCTTCTCATTCCTCATTTAGGAGTCCCACAATGCACATTTCTTGTGGTATTCATAACCATTCTTACTCTTTAAAATTCTGTTTTATGCATTTGGAGCCATGAAGTTCTTTTTCTGATCTTCATGGGACTCATTTGATTTCCAGATTCCTGTTTTTGCTGTTTTTTTTTTGTTAATTAATGATGTCTCCCAATGAATTAGAAACAATGTATATATACTTTTAAAATTTTGTTTTGTGCATTTGGGGACAGGAAGTTCCTTTTCTGATCTTCATGGGACTCATTTTTGTTCCAGATACCTATTTTAGGGTAACTGATTTGGTTGATTAACGGTGTCTCCCAATGAATGCGAAAAAATGTATATATGCCTCTCATTCCTCATTTAGGTGTCCCACAATGCACATTTCTTGTGGTATTCATTGTTATGACCATTCTTACTCTTTAAAATTCTGTTTTATGCATTTGGAGTCATGAAGTTCTTTTTCTGATCTTCATGGGACTCATTTGATTTCCATATACCTCTTTCTGGTGTAATTGATTTAGGCGCCCTACAATGCACATTTCTAGTGGTATTCATTGTTATGGACATTCTTACTCATTAAAGTTCAGTTTTATGCATTTGGGGACATGCAATTCCTTTTCTGATCTTCATGAGACTCATTTTAGTTCCAGATTCCTATTTTTAGTGTAATTGATTTGGTTGATTAGTGGTGTCCCCCAATGAATGAGAAACAATGTATATATGCTTCTCATTCCTCATTTAGGAGTCCCACAATGCATAATTCTAGTGGTATTCATTGTTATGACCATTCTTACTTTTTAAAATTCTGTTTTATGCATTTTGGGACATGAAGTTCCTTTTCTGATCTTCATGGGACTCATATTTGTTTCAGATTCCTCTTTTTAGTCTAATTGATTTTGTTGATTAACGGTGTCTCCCAATGAATGAGAAACAAGGTATATATACTTCTCAATCTTCATTTAGGCGCCCTACAATGCACATTTCTAGTGATATTCATTGTTATGGTCATTCTTACTCATTAAATTTCAGTTTTATGCATTTGGAGACATGAAGTTCCTTTTCTGATCTTTATGATACTCATTTTAGTTCCAGATTCCTGTTTTCGATTTAATTGATTTGGTTGATTAATGGTGTCTCCCAATGAATGAGAAACAATTTATATATTCTTCTCATTCCTCATTTAGGAGTCTTGCAATGCATATTCCTAGTGGTATTCATTGTTCTGGCCATTCTTACTTTTTAAAATTCTGTTTTATGCATTTCGGGACATGAAGTTCCTTTTCTGACCATCATGGGACTCATTTTTGTTCCAGGTTCCTCTTTTTGGTGTAATTGATTTGGTTAATTTAACGGCGTCTTCCAATGAATGAGAAACAAGGTATATATGCTTCTCAATCCTCATTTAGGCGCCCTACAATGCACATTTCTAGTGGTATTCATTGTTCTGGACATTCTTACTCATTAAAGTTCAGTTTTATGCATTTGGGGACATGCAATTCATTTTCTGATCCTTATGAGACTCATTTTAGTTCCAGATTCCTATTTTCGGTGTAATTAATTTGGTTGATTAACGGTGTCTCCCAATGAATGAGAAACAATGTATATATGCTTCTCATTCCTCATTTAGGAGTCCCACAATGCACATTTCTTCTGGTATTCATTGTTATGACCATTCTTACTGTTTAAAATTCTGTTTTATGCATTTGGAGCCATGAAGTTCTTTTTCTGATCTTCATGGGACTCATTTGATTTCCAGATACCACGTTTTGGTGTAATTGATTTAGGCGCCCTACAATGCATATTTCTAGTGGTATTCATTGTTATGGACATTCTTACTTATTAAAGTTCAGTTTTATGCATTTGGGGACATGCAATTCCTTTTCTGATCTTCATGAGACTCATTTTAGTTCCAGATTCCTATTTTTGGTGTAATTGATTTCGTTGATTAGTGGTGTCCCCCAATGAATGAGAAACAATGTATATATGCTTCTCATTCCTCATTTAGGAGTCCCACAATGCATAATTCTATTGGTATTCATTGTTATGACCATTCTTACTTTTTAAAATTCTGTTTTATGCATTTTGGGACATGAAGTTCCTTTTCTGATCTTCATGGGACTCATATTTGTTTCAGATTCCTCTTTTTAGTGTAATTGATTTTGTTGATTAACGGTGTCTCCCAATGAATGAGAAACAAGGTATATATGCTTCTCAATCCTCATTTAGGCGCCCTACAATGCACATTTCTAGTGGTATTCATTGTTATGGTCATTCTTACTCATTAAATTTCAGTTTTATGCATTTGGAGACATGAAGTTCCTTTTCTGATCTTCATGATACTCATTTTAGTTCCAGATTCCTGTTTTCGATTTAATTGATTTGGTTGATTAACGGTGTCTCCCAATGAATGAGAAACAATGTATATATGCTTCTCATTCCTCATTTAGGAGTCCCACAATGCACATTTCTTCTGGTATTCATTGTTATGACCATTCTTACTCTTTAAAATTCTGTTTTATGCATTTAGAGCCATGAAGTTCTTTTTCTGATCTTCATGGGACTCATTTGATTTCCAGATACCTCCTTTTGGTGTAATTGATTTAGGCGCCCTACAATGCATATTTCTAGTGGTATTCATTGTTATGGACATTCTTACTCATTAAAGTTCAGTTTTATGGATTTGGGGACATGCAATTCCTTTTCTGATATTCATGAGACTGATTTTAGTTCCAAATTCCTATTTTTGGTGTAATTGATTTCGTTGATTAGTGGTGTCCCCAATGAATGAGAAACAATGTATATATGCTTCTCATTCCTCATTTAGGAGTCCCACAATGCATAATTCTAGTGGTATTCATTGTTATGACCATTCTTACTCTTTAAAATTCTGTTTTATGCATTTTGAGCCATGAAGTTCTTTTTCTGATCTTCATGGGACTCATTTGATTTCCAGATTCCTCTTTTTGGTGTAATTGATTTAGGCGCCCTACAATGCTCATTTCTTGTGGTATTCATTGTTATGGCCATTCTTACTCATTAAAGTTCAGTTTTATGCATTTGGGGACATGCAATTCCTTTTCTGATCTTCATGAGACTCATTTTAGTTCCAGATTCCTATTTTATGATTAATTGATTTGGTTGATTAGTGGTGTCCCCCAATGAATGAGAAACAATGTATATATGCTTCTCATTCCTCATTTAGGAGTCCCAAAATGCATAATTCTAGTGGTATTCATTGTTATGACCATTCTTACTTTTTAAAATTCTGTTTTATGCATTTCGGGACATGAAGTTCCTTTTCTGACCTTCATGGGAGTCATTTTTGTTCCGGATTCCTCTTTTTGGTGTAATTGATTTGGTTAATTAACGGTGTTTTCCAATGAATGAGAAACAAGGCATATATGCTTCTCAATCCTCATTTAGGCACCCTACAATGCACATTTCTAGTGGTATTCATTGTTATGGACATTCTTACTCATTAAAGTTCAGTTTTATGCATTTGGGGACATGCAATTCCTTTTCTGATCTTCATAAGACTCATTTTAGTTCCAGATTCCTATTTCTGGTGTAATTCATTTGGTTGATTAATGGTGTCCCCCAATGAATGAGAAACAATGTATATATGCTTCTCATTCCTCATTTAGGAGTCCCACAATGCATAATTCTAGTGGTATTCATTGTTATGACCATTCTTACTTTTTAAAATTCTGTTTTATGCATTTGGGGACATGAAGTTCCTTTTCTGATCTTCATGGGACTCATATTTGTTTCAGATTCCTCTTTTTAGTGTAATTGATTTGGTTGATTAACGGTGTCTCCCAATGAATGAGAAACAAGGTATATATGCTTCTCAATCCTCATTTAGGTGTCCTACAATGCACATTTCTAGTGGTATGCATTGTTATGGTCATTCTTACTCATTAAAGTTCAGTTTTATGCATTTGGAGACATGAAGTTCCTTTTCTGATCTTCATGATACTCATTTTAGTTCCAGATTCCTGTTTTCGATGTAATTGATTTTGGTTGATTAACGGTGTCTCCCAATGAATGAGAAACAATGTATATATGCTTCTCATTCCTCATTTAGGAGTCCCAAAATGAATATTTCTTGTGGTATTCATTGTTATGTCCATTCTTACTATTTAAAATTCTGTTTTATGCATTTTGAGCCATGAAGTTCTTTTTCTGATCTTCATGGGACTCATTTGATTTCCAGATTCCTCTTTTTGGTGTAATTGATTTAGGCGCCCTACAATGCTCATTTCTAGTGGTATTCATTGTTATGACCATTCTTACTTTTTAAAATTCTGTTTTATGCATTTCCGGACATGAAGTTCCTTTTCTGACCTTCATGGGACTCATTTTTGTTCCGGATTCCTCTTTTTGGTGTAATTGATTTGGTTAATTAACGGTGTTTTCCAATGAATGAGACACAAGGCATATATGCTTCTCAATCCTCATTTAGGCACCCTACAATGCACATTTCTAGTGGTATTCATTCTTATGGACATTCTTACTCATTAAAGTTCAGTTTTATGCATTTGGGGACATGCAATTCCTTTTCTGATCTTCATAAGACTCATTTTAGTTCCAGATTCCTATTTCTGGTGTAATTGATTTGGTTGATTAATGGTGTCCCCCAATGAATGAGAAACAATGTATATATGCTTCTCATTCCTCATTTAGGAGTCCCACAATGCATAATTCTAGTGGTATTCATTGTTATGACCATTCTTACTTTTTAAAATTCTGTTTTATGCATTTTGGGACATGAAGTTCCTTTTCTGATCTTCATGGGACTCATATTTGTTTCAGATTCCTCTTTTAAGTGTAATTGATTTTGTTGATTAACGGTGTCTCCCAATGAATGAGAAACAAGGTATATATGCTTCTCAATCCTCATTTAGGCGCCCTACAATGCACATTTCTAGTGGTATTCATTGTTATAATCATTCTTACTCATTAAATTTCAGTTTTATGCATTTGGAGACATGAAGTTCCTTTTCTGATCTTCATGATACTCATTTTAGTTCCAGATTCCTGTTTTCGATGTAATTGATTTTGGTTGATTAACGGTGTCTCCCAATAAATGAGAAACAATGTATATATGCTTCTCATTCCTCATTTAGGAGTCCCACAATGCACATTTCTTCTGGTATTCATTGTTATGACCATTCTTACTCTTGAAAATACTGTTTTATGCATTTGGAGCCATGAAGTTCTTTTTCTGATCTTCATGGGACTCATTTGATTTCCAGATACCTCCTTTTGGTGTAATTGATTTAGGCGCCCTACAATGCATATATCTAGTGGTATTCATTGTTATGGACATTCTTACTCATTAAAGTTCAGTTTTATGCATTTGGGGACATGCAATTCCTTTTCTGATCTTCATGAGACTAATTTTAGTTCCAGATTCCTATTTTTGGTGTAATTGATTTCGTTGATAAGTGGTGTCTCCCAATGAATGAGAAACAATGTATATATGCTTCTCATTCCTCATTTAGGAGTCCCACAATGCATAATTCTAGTGGTATTCATTGTTATGACCATTCTTACTCTTTAAAATTCTGTTTTATGCATTTTGAGCCATGAAGTTCTTTTTCTGATCTTCATGGGACTCATTTGATTTCCAGATTCCTCTTTTTGGTGTAATTGATTTAGGCGCCCTACAATGCTCATTTCTAGTTGTATTCATTGTTATGGCCATTCTTACTCATTAAAGTTCAGTTTTATGCATTTGGGGACATGCAATTCCTTTTCTGATCTTCATGAGACTCATTTTAGTTCCAGATTCCTATTTTATGATTAATTGATTTGGTTGATTAGTGGTGTCCCCCAATGAATGAGAAACAATGTATATATGCTTCTCATTCCTCATTTAGGAGTCCCAAAATGCATAATTCTAGTGGTATTCATTGTTATGACCATTCTTACTTTTTAAAATTCTGTTTTATGCATTTCGGGACATGAAGTTCCTTTTCTGACCTTCATGGGACTCATTTTTGTTCCAGATTCCTCTTTTTGGTGTAATTGATTTGGTTAATTAACGGTGTTTTCCAATGAATGAGACACAAGGCATATATGCTTCTCAATCCTCATTTAGGCACCCTACAATGCACATTTCTAGTGGTATTCATTCTTATGGACATTCTTACTCATTAAAGTTCAGTTTTATGCATTTGGGGACATGCAATTCCTTTTCTGATCTTCATAAGACTCATTTTAGTTCCAGATTCCTATTTCTGGTGTAATTGATTTGGTTGACTAATGGTGTCCCCCAATGAATGAGAAACAATGTATATATGCTTCTCATTCCTCATTCAGGAGTCCCACAATGCATAATTCTAGTGGTATTCATTATTATGACCATTCTTACTTTTTAAAATTCTGTTTTATGCATTTTGGGACATGAAGTTCCTTTTCTGATCTTCATGGGACTCATATTTGTTTCAGATTCCTCTTTTAAGTGTAATTGATTTTGTTGATTAACGGTGTCTCTCAATGAATGAGAAACAAGGTATATATGCTTCTCAATCCTCATTTAGGCGCCCTACAATGCACATTTCTAGTGGTATTCATTGTTATAGTCATTGTTACTCATTAAATTTCAGTTTTATGCATTTGGAGACATGAAGTTCCTTTTCTGATCTTCATGATACTCATTTAGTTCCAGATTCCTGTTTTCGATGTAATTGATTTTGGTTGATTAACGGTGTCTCCCAATAAATGAGAAACAATGTATATATGCTTCTCATTCCTCATTTAGGAGTCCCAAAATGCAAATTTCTTGTGGTATTCATTGTTATGTCCATTCTTACTATTTAAAATTCTGTTTTATGCATTTGGAGACATGAAGTTCCTTTTCTGATCTTCATGGGACTCATTCGATTTCCAGATTCCTCTTTTAGGTGTAATTGATTTGGTTGATTAACGGTGTCTCCCAATGAATGAGAAACAATTTATATATTCTTCTCATTCCCCATTTAGGAGTCTCGCAATGCATATTCCTAGTGGTATTCATTGTTCTGGCCATTCTTACTTTTTAAAATTCTGTTTTATGCATTCGGGACATGAAGTTCCTTTTCTGACCATCATGGACTCATTTTTGTCCAGATTCCTCTTTTTGGTGTAATTGATTTGGTTAATTTAACGGCGTCTTCCAATGAATGAGAAACAAGGTATATATGCTTCTCAATCCTCATTTAGGCGCCCTACAATGCACATTTCTAGTGTATTCATTGTTGTGGACATTCTTACTCATTAAAGTTCAGTTTTATGCATTTGGGACATGCAATTCATTTTCTGATCCTCATGAGACTCATTTTAGTTCCAGATTCCTATTTTCGGTTGTAATTGATTTGGTTGATTAAACGGTGTCTCCCAATGAATGAGAAACAATGTATATATGCTTCTGAATCCTCATTTAGGAGTCCCACAATGCACATTTCTTCTGGTATTCATTGTTATGACCATTCTTACTCTTTAAAATTCTGTTTTATGCATTTGGAGCCATGAAGTGCTTTTTCTGATCTTCATGGGACTCATTTGATTTCCAGATACCTCCTTTTGGTGTAATTGATTTAGGCGCCCTACAATGCATATTTCTAGTGGTATTCATTGTTATGGACATTCTTACCCATTAACGTTCAGTTTTATGCATTTGGGGACATGCAATTCCTTTTCTGATCTTCATGAGACTCATTTTAGTTCCAGATTCCTATTTTTGGTGTAATTGATTTCGTTGATTAGTGGTGTCCCCCAATGAATGAGAAACAATGTATATATGCTTCTCATTCCTCATTTAGGAGTCCCACAATGCATAATTCTAGTGTATTCATTGTTATGACCATTTTACTCTTTTAAAATTCTGTTTATGCATTTGAGCCATGAAGTTCTTTTTCTGATCTTCATGGACTCATTTGATTTCCAGATTCCTCTTTTTGGTGTAATTGATTTAGGCGCCCTACAATGCTCATTTCTAGTGGTATTCATTGTTATGGCAATTCTTACTCATTAAAGTTCAGTTTTATGCATTTGCGGACATGCAATTCCTTTTCTGATCTTCATGAGACTCATTTTAGTTCCAGATTCCTATTTTTGGTGTAATTGATTTGGTTGAATAGTGGTGTCCCCCAATGAATGAGAAACAACGTATATATGCTTCTCATTCCTCATTTAGGAGTCCCACAACGCATAATTCTAGTGGTATTCATTGTTATGACCATTCTTACTTTTTAAAATTTTGTTTTATGCATTTCGGGACATGAAGTTCCTATTCTGACCTTCATGGACTCATTTTTGTTCAAGATTCCTCTTTTTTGGTGTAATTGATTTGGTTAATTAACGGTGTCTTCCAATGAATGATAAACAAGGTATATATGCTTCTCAATCCTCATTTAGGCGCCCTACAATGCATATTTCTTGTGGTATTCATTGTTATGTCCATTCTTACTATTTAAAAT